>JAOTRH010042513.1:0-20063 GCA_034768845.1 Heliamphora exappendiculata
TATATATATATATATATACATACACGTTCTGGGAATGCAAATGCTTCCCTAGAACCGGTGGACGCGACAGAGTTGTTGCATGTGCTGGTGGGTTCTATCCAGCAGTTGGCTAGAGGTGAGACCATTAGAGAGGGAGGGGGGGTGCTTGAGGCGAGGGCTACTGTAGTGATGCGGGAGTTCAGGGGCATAGATCCACCTACCTTTGCTTGAGATCCTGATCCTATTGTGGTGACAGAGTGGTTAGAGATGGTGACGTGGATTCTTGATACGTTGCAGATTGAGGAGGACGAGTTGTGGGTTTCTTTTGCTCCCTTCCAGCTGAGGGGTGCTGCTCACATAGGGTGAAAATATGCTAGGACCATTATGGGAGTCACATGGGTAGCCTTTACAGGAGTGTTTCTAGAGAAATACTTCCTGGCTTCGAAGAGGGATTTTTACAAGGAGGAGTTCTACACTCCTACCCAGTGGCCGATGGACATCATGCAGTACGAGGCCAGGTATGCGAGCTTATCCCAGTTTTCACTAGAGTTGGTGAGCACAAACGAGCTATGATTTATGAGGTTTGAACGGGGCTTGAGATCGGCGATCAGCGAGTGTGTGGTCATAATGGGACTTCGGGTATTCACAGAGCTGGTAGAGGCAGTAGTTAGGGTTGAGAACACTATGACTGAGATTCTAGCTTCCAGGGGGGCCAGGACACCTCAGAGTGGGACAGAGGCGCAGACAGGTGGGCGTTCCAACAAGAGGCATTGGTCCTCTAGTCCTAGCTTTCATCCATTTGGACCACAACAGTTCTCTACACCAGCACCATCAGTGGCTTCGTCGAAGAGGCCAGAGTAGAGGGAGGTCAGATGTTATCGATGTGGACAACTTGAGTATCGTGTGCCAGATTACCCACAACCGAGGGAGTACCGGGACCCACAGTTGAGGCAGGCTCAGAGTTCCATACCGAATCAATCGCAGGGGACGAAGATGTCGATTTGTTATAGATGTGGTCAGACATGACATATTTGCAGGACTTGTCCCTAGAGAGAGGGTGTACTGAGTACAGTGTGCACACCAGAGGGTTCGTATGTGTAGGAGCGACAGCAATATCCTACAATTAGACTTCCTGGATGACAGGTGGGAGTACATAAGTTCAGTCAGTGCGGCAGCCGACAGCGCCGAGTTATGGTGGATAGGGCAGAGTGACATTGTCTCGAGCGTATGCCCTTATAGCTCCTAGTTCTTCTAGGACACCAGTTGTGCCAGATGATGCAGATATGCCTTCAGTGAGCAGAGGTACTTTATGAGTATGCAGGCCTTGGGTCAGTTCCTTGTTGCATTTGTTTGGGAGTTTGTGATAGATTTTGTGGGTTGGGTGCTGTGTTGAGGTAGCGGTTGGTGAGAATGAGAGGTTAAGGTGAGTTGTAAATCTTGTGTCTTTGAGATAGTTGGCTGTTGTTTAGGATGCCTGACCTTGTTTGACTATATTCTAGGAACGGTTTGGCTAACCATCTCGTGTACCTGTGTTGATTGCGATCGACGAGGTTGTTTCTTTTGACCGTATGCTGAATTTCAGGGGCAAAATTTCTTTAAGGGGGTAGAGTTGTGAGACCCTGACCCGTTTTCTTTTTTGGTGTTTTTCGACACGTGTTTCCCGTTTTCAGTTTTGCATGTTTGTATACGTTTTGATGCATGATTGGGGTTAATATGCATGCTGAGTTGGTTCTCGGGACTGTGGAGCATTGCGGTGCGAATTTCAAAAAATAAAAGTTATTTTGGAGGTCTATAAATATCTGGAGTTAGATATTTTTAAAAAGAACTTATCCACTAACTTCCTCCATTTTCTCTTTACTTTCTCTCTAACTTCTCGGGGGCCCGGGGCTCAGTTTTCAACGATTCAACAGCGAATCCTTGCTATTGGCATCGTGGAATACGCATCCATCTAGACGGCTTTTCATTCTGGCAATGCTCAATTTTGCACGTGGTTTGAGGCATCGAGTTTTTAACTCACAAATGTAGGATCCTGGACTCTCATGTCTTATAAGGGTACTACATGTAATAATGTGTGTTTTTAACTGTTGGATTGCATTGGATCTGATTTTGTTTCAAGTTGAGTTTTTGGATTAAAAACTATTTCTCGTCGATTTTGGTGGGTGAAATCGTGTTTCGAGAGTTTTCTTTTGAGATTTTGGTGTTGGGTTTGGACGTGCAGATGCCCGAGGATGTTAGATGGGTGTTTGGTGGCTTGATTTGAGGTTTAGAGGTGGAACTCGTAGCTTAAAAACAATTTTTGGGCAAAGTCAATCGTCTGGATCAAGTTTTTGGGAGGTCAGTCGACTGACATGATTTTGTATTGGGTTTTTGGCTTTTCTCGAGAGTTTTTATTCGACTGGGGGTTGAGGTCCAGTCGATTGAGGTGCTGAGCTTAGTGTTTTGATGGTTTTGGTTCGGTTCTTGGTTTCTGATTGGTTTCCAATGGTATTCAATTGATTAATTATGGGATTAATTGACTGAAATACTGTTGAATTCTTTTTGGGGTTCGGTTGGTTGTGCGGTGGCTTTGGGAGTCGTGTCGTGGCTTCGGGTGTTGGTTTAGATGTCGTCCTCGTAGTTGACGTGCATGGTTCGTTAGGGGTGTGGTGCACGGTTAGGTGCACGGTGCTTGTTCTTGGTTAGATGTGGTGCATGTTTGAACCCATAACACCTTTGGGAAAGGGTGATGTTTTGTGACCTCATTGTTTGAGGGGTTTAGCATTGGCCTTCAGGTTAGGCCTGGTTTTGTGGGTTATTGGTTATCTATGTGAGTGGATGTCAGGTTATTTGACGGGTGGCGTCATGATGTGAAGTTATATATATGGCTTTGTGCGTTTATAGCTGGCTATGTGCATTTATAACTCTAGTTTATTTATGTACAGATTATGTAAAGAAAGTACATGGCTTGATATCGTTACGTGTAACGTGGTTTTATGCTTTAAAACTCAAAAGTTTTATAGGCATGGTTATGTGAAATATGAGGAACGGATGCATGTGATGTATGTTGCATGGGTTGCAAATGCGGTGTGAATCACGTGTGTAGTATGTTACGTGGTTTGTGAAATGTAGTGATAGTACATGGCTTTATGCATTTAAACCTGAGTTTAGTATGCATGTGTTGATTCGGTGTTATCCCATAATGTTCAGTATTGTCCTGTAGTGTTCAGTTTTATCCTGTAATATGCGGTCTTATCCCATGGTATGCGGTCTTATCCCAGGGTATGCGATTTTATCTCGTGGTGTAATCTCGTGGTCGGCGGTTTCATCCCATGACTTATGGTAAAGTTTACAGTTTTACCCTGTGGTTTGGTTTGTGGTTTTATCCCATGGTCTATGGTTTTACCTCGTAGTATATGGTTTTATCTCGGGAATGTGTGTTTGTGTACGAATCTTTATCTCAGTGTTAGGACTATGGTTGCGGCGTGCGAGCACCTGCTATGCGCATCTGTACTTCATTCTGTTGGAGTTGAGGTCTCTCGCTCTGAGAGGGTACATGGATTGCATGAGCTGCATTGTGGGACAGATAAAACTAATTTTAAATTATTTTTAAGAGTCGTATGAATCGCTATCTAAAAACCCTTTTTCAACTATTTTCAAGGCTCCTGTGAGTGAGTCAAAAGATGATTTATATCCTCGCTTTCTCGTTGCATGTGAAAATTATTTTGAAGGCTTGAAAGAGAGTCTAAAACTGCACCTCGTTTTCCTAGCATGTTTAGCTTATATCTCATGTGTTGTCTAGTATTTGTTGAGCCTTGGCTCACGATGTAGGATTTGAAATATTTTTTAGGTACCGGTCACGCAGTTGATCTGGGGTTGACTGGAGAGGCAGAAGAGCTGTAGTCTTCCTTTTTGTTTCATGTATGTAATGACATGTTTTTTTGGTGTTGGAGCCATGTAATGTAAGCCTTTTGGCGGTTATATATAATGCATGTATAGTTTAATTTGAGAGTATGTTCTCGGGTTGGGTGTTCTGTTTGGTTTGTTGTAAGTGTTTGACGTGAGCCGGAGTTAGGGCGTGACAAAATCAAATAAGAGAGCTAGACTTGAAAACATTGTTTGCTCTTAATAAGAATTTTTCATTTGCATTCTTGCACACATTTGCATTGTTCTCCGCTCCCTGCCTGGCTGACCCGATACCCCAGTTAGTTTACTGACTCGGGGCTATGTCGGGGAGACGGGCAAGCCCAATTGGCTACACACTTTCATAGGTGCAGTAAAAGAGTTCTTGAGTACTATTTAACTATGTTCTAAACCACAATAAGCACGGGAGGTATATACTCGGATCTATTTAGAAGGTACCCTGATTATTGACCAAAATCGGCCTTCTATTAGGTGCTGCTAAACCAATAGGATTATTTTTTTTGTTAATTGAATGTTATGTTTGCGTTTGTTAGGATTTGTGTTTGTTTATTTGTCCAGCTTAGACTAGTTTCATTTTTCGAGTTTGAACCAAGTTTTCTGTTACCCATTGTGTTGGAGGCAAAACTGTCAAATCATTATTTTTGTAAATACTTTTCGCTAAAAAATAACTGGACGGGAAATCGCCAAAATGGGTTCCAGATAAACCTTTTGATGTCGAATGATCAAAATAAAAACCTGTGCCACCATAGTTAATTTAAAAGAATACCTTTTTCATCGATTCTCCAACTACGATTTTTGATTCCAAGTTGAAGCTCCCGTTAGACTTTCTATTGTATTCTCTTATGTGATTCCCGAACGTAGTGTGGGCTACGAACCTGGTCAGCTTTTATCTTGAAGATAAGTTATGAATTGGTTCAGCCTACCCACATATTTATAGGGACCGATTGAGTAATTATGATGAAGACTTTTAGTGTGACTCAGATACATATCCAGCAGTTTTCGCATTTAAGCAAACCTCTTAGCGGTATCTGTAATTATGAAAATCTTGCAGCGATTTTCTTAATTTCTATAAAATACTAAATTACAGTTCACACAACTAAAGAACTGTAATTGCACTCTAAGCCATAATCTCAATACCATCTTACGTTGAACTCTTGCTATTAAATGCTTAACTCATCTCCCCACATTAAGATTCTAGATACCTGTCAATTAAATTTAAATACTGGTAATTTAATTTAATCGACATCTTTTAATTCCTTAAGCTCTTCCGCTTAACTTATTTTATCGCTGGATAATCAAATCCACCTGCAAGATTTGGTCTAGCCAAAACTTATAAACTTTCTTAAGGAGGTATTGTCAATCCCGATCATTTGAGACGTAGATTCCATCATTAATTAATATTCACCATATAAATAATGCCACTATCTAACTCATCGGAAATATAGACCCATATAAGATCATACCCTCTAATGAATGAAACAACGAATATTAAATATTTGCAAATCAATAATTATTTCAGGATTAAGAACATAAGAACTCTTATAATAACCTTGGGTGTAAATTAATTTATATAGTCAGTATAAAATTAATTATCCCAATGTGTCTCATTCAATACACACAAAGTGTACTAACACAGAGAGTCGGAACAATAGACGACGCTATTATCTGTATCCAGTAACCAAGACAGGTCTACTAAAACTCTGTACTACAGTCGTTCCGATGATATGTTCATTTCCATCTAAACTGTAAACAAATACTTATATTCTGCAAGAACCTAAAATTTGATCTTCTGTGTGCAAGTCGTATTCTACACACCAGATTAAATACTGTACAGAATAAAGGACATCCTTACATAACATTAAAGAAATAATATTGTATACATTGCTCATTAAGATTCTCATAAAATAAAAAATTAATTTTATTAAAATAAAATTAAATACTAAAAATATAATTTTCAGTATACAACCTTAACACTTTGTTGATTAGGATAACTTTTTCTTTAGGTTCTTACCCGAGTTTTGATCTTTACCTTGTTTGGCTTTCGTGTCGTTGGTTTTCTTCTCGGGGTCGTGCCTGTGTTTTGGTTCGAAGCCTTTAGGATAGCTTTCCTCTCTCTTTCGGGTTCTTCTCAGGCTGTTGGTTTTATATCCCTAGTTTTGTTTAGGCTTGCTTTATTCGAACTCCTGTTCAGGATCTTGTCTTAAGGACCCGTCTGAGTTAGATCTATTTTGCCTACCGAAGTGCTATCCATTTTTCCTTTAGAATCTTAGGATAAACCACCTTTTGGAGTTTTGTTAGTCCCTTGCTTAATTTTCATCTTGGTTCTCGGGTGTTGGGTCGTTATGCTTCCAATATAAGGCTAGCAGGGGTATGTTTCTATTTCAATGGTTATATCTACTTGTGGTTAGCCATCTTTAGTATCTAGAGTGTTAGCTATTTATTATCGAGATCTTTTCAGAGAAGTGTCTGATACTGGTGATTCTACTTTTGGAATTCAGGTTGTGCTTTGGGTTCAGATCATTGAGTCAGAAGGTTTGCATCCAGTGCATATTTGGGCTCGATTAGAAATCGGGAGACTTTATAAAATATCTGATCAAAAAGATGAGTCATCTAAAATTGTAAAGAATGAGGCAAACTTGACAGCTTTGACAAGGGAAATCACTGATATACCGAAGGTAGTTGAATGGCAGACGCAGGCTTAGAACCAGTGTCAGGCTCAAATTCGAGCAATCCAAGCTCACTTGCCAGGGGTAAACAAGCCGCAAGATGATACAAATGAGAATGGAGAGGACTTCTGGACAGATAACCAAGGGTAGTAGGTGCCACCAGTTATTATACCAGTACAAGTTCCACGTCAGGTCGCAGTAGAGGAGAAAAATACGGCCCAATCTAAGGACTCTGCGCTGGCAGAAAAGATTGACCAAATGAGAAAAGTCCTTAAGAAAGAAAAAGGGGTTGAAGAATACATGCTAGATGTGGGCGGTTTATACTTATTCCTAGATGCCAAACTACCAGAAAAATTTAAGATGCCAGAGATGGAGAAGTTCGACAGTAGTGGAGATCCCCGAATTCATTTGAGGATGTACATCGGTACTCTTTCTCCCATAAAAATTGATGATCAGCTAAAGGCCCAATTGTTTCATCAATCACTTTTTGGGGGAGCACAAAAATGGTTTCTCTCCCTGGATGTTGCAAAGACCAAGACATGGGAAGACATTGTTACCGCCTTTGTCAGTTAGTACAGCTATAATGTCCAGTTGGACATTACTACTCGGGAACTCAAAACCACCCGACAAGAGGGCCGAGAATCATTTGTGGACTTTCTAACCAGGTGGAGGGAAAAGGTGGCCAAAATGATAAATTGATCAACTGAGAAGGAACAAGTAAAGATTGTAGTCATGAACCTCTAGTCTCCATTGAAGCGCTATCTGATAACACAACCATTGTCTAATTTTGAGTAGTTGTTTGATGCCGGTTTCCAGATAGAAGACGCAATCCAGTCCAAGGACAATGAGAAATTTGAGCCTAGTCAAAAGCCAAGAAGGTCCTTCCCTATAGACAACCAGAACCAATCCACCCCTTCCACCAACTTCATCTCCTGTTCAAATGAAGTCAATTTGCTGAACCCCTATTATGGATAATTAAATCCCTCATCCTCCACTCAGCAATTAAGTAATAACCAACAATCTCAATAGAAGCCGAGCTGAGTTTTTACTCCCCTCAACATACCATTATCCACAGCTTTAAATTAACTTATCGAGAAGGGGCTGATCAAACTTTTGGACCCAATGCCTATACCCAATCCCCTACCACTAAGATACAATGATTTCTAATATTGTACCTTTCACTAAGGTCATGGGCACTTGACCAATAAATGCATGAGACTGCGTCATGAGATCCAGGATCTTATCGATAGCAAGGTCATTCCTCCACCCACAGCTACTTAAAACCCCAATGTTACTACCAACCCATTGCCAAACCATGCTAAGTAAAGAGGAGTGAATTTTATCCAACTAGGGCAATCGAATGATCCTGGCCGCTACATCTGCTCAGCACATTTCCCGTGCTCACGTATTTCAGTTGAGGGGGATTAGTCTTTTTCCCTAATCATGGTTGGGAATGGTTGGGATATGATGGATGAATGAAACGATGCATCATAGGAAGACTATGGGATGATAATTTAGGTAGAGGACCAAGAAGAACATAATGATGACGATGATTAGCCTTTGGAATATCGACGAGGCCACATGATTTTGGACATGTTCTAGGTGGAATCACTCTTCCCTAGCTCTTCGGAGAAGTGGTTTTTGTTGATGAAATGCAATCGTATTGGTTGGTCAGAATAGTAATGAAGTCCAATGTAGAAGAGTGGACATATTTTTTAGCTGCTCGAGAACAACATATTAGCTACATCTAGGAAGATATCTGGGGGTTGGATGAAATTGATAACACATGGGCGATCGAAGATGAAGAAGAAAGAAAGGAAAGGCCAAAAAGCAACAGTTTAAATGACTTGTGGGAGTTTAAGAGTTCTCCCTATGTAGCATAGGTTAGACATACCAACATATTAGGATTATGGGATCCTGAGGAGGCAGTCAAACATTTAACCCGGAGTCGGCGGTACTTTAAGCTGGTCCAACTAGAAAAAGGACAAGCAAGTGGGAAAGAAAAAGAGAAGGAACAAGAAGAAGAAGACGATGCCGTGCTAAAACAACTGAAGAAAACTCAAGTGAACATCAGTATTGGGGGGTTGCTAATGGCCTCGCACAAGCATCGACAAGTAGTATTGAAAGTTTTGAATCAGGCAAATGTCTCGATAAACACGACCCCAGAACAATTGATCGAGTTGATTTTGCTGGCTGTAGCACCAAAGGTATTTTTTTTTCTTACAAAGATTTGCCATTGGAGGGGAGGAATCACAATAAGCCACTGCATATAACTGTAAAGTGCTTAAAAAATGGGAATTGGTTACCCTCATCGACAACGGGTTAACTCTAAATGTTTTCTTGCTCAAGATTGCTATCTGTCTAGGGATGAAATCGAAACATTTCATGCCAAGTAACAAGGGAGTTAGGGCATACAACAACATGAGGCGGGATGTGCTCAATTTAGTGTCCTTTGCAGTATTAGTTGGGCCACTAGAAACATTAGTTGAATTCCATGTCTTGGATATATCGGCGTCTTTCAATTTATTGCTAAGACGGCCTTGGCTCCATGATCCAAATGTTCAGGCAGTACCCTCCACCCTGCATTAAAAGCTAAAACTGATTAAAGAAGGGGCGGCACTCACCATCCATGGAGAAGACAACATTTAACCCCCGAGGGAAGATGGGTAGACTCTTTTGGAGGTTTAACAAGGAGCAGAGGATATGCTTTTAAGCAGATTTTGATATGATGAAGCGCTGGCACTATAGATGCTATTAAAGGAATAGGAAAGCTATATCAATCTGTATGCGGTGACAATGATGTGACACATGTCTTATTTCACAGGCATGGGATTGGGGTGTAAGCAATAGGAATTTTTGAAACCCATTCAGGTATCGCCAGCGTCGCAACGCTTCGGTCTAGGGTACAAGCTGACAAAAGAAAATTTAAAAGGTTCAAAGGGGGAATGAAAGGGGAAAAAGGCCAAGTATTTAGGAACTCTGAATCGATACTTTGTCAAAGAAGGGGTTGATTTTCCTTACTATGGTTTTCCAGAACTATGGTTTGATGAAGAGACCCATCAGAGGCTGTCGGGACTGGAGATTTTCTTCAATCATAAACTGTCTGATTCAAAAGAGGAAGTCACAGAAAAGAAGAAAGAAAGAAAGGCTCGAAGGGATGAAGACTTGGTTGATCAACTGGATGGCACTAACATAGAGGCATTGTTTAGCAGAATGGGTGTAGCAGATCAAGACTACTTGATGATGGGATGTAGTGTGTCAGCTGATTACACCAGGCTGATTGTGGACATGGTTACAAAAGAAGTAAAAAATTAGACCCTAGAGTCCCTTGCTTCGTATGATGTTGGTTTTGAGTCAAGATCTATCATGCATAAGTCTGTGTTTCCCTTTAAGCTGGATGTTGAGTCGGAGGGCACACCTATTTGTGCATCCTCTCCTATTGCTTTTAATCATGTAATTATGTTTCTCGATATCAATGAAATGAACAAGATTTCTAGTTACATTGCTTTGTTTGATTTCTTTAATATGCTTTCTGACGATTTTGAATTTGACATGGATGTTTTTGAAAAACAAAATTTTTAATAAAAAAGAAGAAAAAATGTGCACTCAACCTATAACTGAAGAAATTTTGTCAATTAATTTGAGTAATGAAACTAATCCACAAATTATACAAATCGGGTATTTGTTATCTTTAGTTGAGTGTGTGCAATTAATAAGCTTATTAAAAGAATTCAAAGATATCTTTGTATGGTCATACAAGAATACACCCAGTATTGATCCCGATATTGTCCAACACTATATCTCTTTGTATCTTGATGCTAAATTGGTGAAATAGAAGTTGAGACGGATACGGACAAAATGGGCTCTGAAGATCAAAGAAGAAGTCACCAAGCAAATTAAAGCTGGATTCCTTATGGTAATCAAGTATCCGAAATGGGTGGACAATATTGTTCCAGTTCTAAAGAAATACGAACGCATCCGGGTCTGTGTAGATTTTTGGGATCTCAACAATGCTAACCCGAAGGATGATTTCCCATTGCCACATATTGATGTTTTGGTAGACAACACAGTAGGGCATTCTCTATTGTCATTCATGGATGATTTTTCTGGGTACAATCAGATCCTAATGAACCCCGAGGATAAAAAAAAGACAACATTCACTACACCTTAGGGCACCTACTATTATCGTGTGATGCCATTCAGTTTTAAGAATGCATGGGCGACCTATCAAAGGGCTACTACTACTTTGCTGCATGACATGATATGATAGTGAAGTCTAAGGATCAGGATAGCCACATTATAGCATTGCAGAAGTTCTTCGAAAGAATAAAAAAATATAAGATGCGACTCAACCCTCCTTTCTGTAGTTTTGTATTATGTGCCAGGATAAAACATTCATGCTCATTGTATCATGTAAAGTAGTTCAAGCAAGTAAACAAAGAAAGACATGCAAGCAGATGTGTATATAAAGTAGAGACTAGCACGAAGGCCCAAATATATCAAAAAGTATGAAGTAGGGGCACTTAGGCCCATCAAACAAATAAACTAGTGCACGCAGGCTGATAAAACTAATGTACCAGAATGTATCATAATGTATGAAAAGGGGAGGGGATCTCTAACGTCTCTGATGGACTCGACGAAAAGAGCAGCTAATGTTTGAAGGGCCAGCCTTAGATGAATCAAACAGCTCCTCCAGATCATCACTGTCATCGCCATCGGTGTCAGAAGAAGAAGATACAACTCGGGAGTAGCTTCGAGCAGATGAAATGGATCCTCGAGTATAACAAGTTCGAGAAGAAGCACGGGAACTGCGACCTTATGTTAGAGCCTAAACAGGGACCTGTGGCTGGACCAGAATCTACGGCTGTACTATATCGATGGCTGGTATCGGTGGCTATTAAAGGAAATAAAGGTAAGAACAAAGTACTGAACAGAATAAAAAAGTCAGAGAATAAAAGATACTCACTACTGCAACTGGTTAGGGGACAGAGGCAATCCTAGCTACACATAGAGTAGCATCTTGCTAGTAAATCAAAGTTCACATGCCGCTCACCACCAGCATGAGGCGATCTAGCTCGGCTTGGTTCGTTTGCCAAAAAGGAATAAGTGCTAAGCAGTTTAAATAAAGGAAAGATAGAAAAGAAAACAGTGAAAAGAAGATCAAACCTAGGCGTGCACTGGTCTATACTCCAGGGCCAGAGGAACTGGGATGGGGATGTCGAAAGGGTACCCGGTGACAAGGACTGGTACAGTCCAGTGTACCTCAATAGCTCCACTAGCAGCTCCAACAGGTCCCCCAGCAGCCCCAACAGTAGCGGTAGCATCTCCAACAGTAGCAGCACTTGCTCCACCAGCTCCAGCTCTAGCACCAGCATTAGCATCAAAAATAGCCTCTAGTACCCGTCTCCTTCTCCTATCAATAGGAATGGTCGGGCTAGGACCCAGTGGTCCTAACAGATGTGCCTGGCCCCATGCTGTGTTGTCCCCCTCAGGGCCCAGCAGCTCTGTAGCAGGAGTCCCCACCATCTTGAGATCTATATCAAAGCGGCTCAGATGTTCTGTCCAGTGCATACGAGCTGGAGAAGCCGTCGAAATCAAGAACTGGGCAAAACTGAGTGACTGTCGAACCACCCGCTCTCCTAAGTAGTACTTGCGGCAAAAAGGGTCGTCCAACAACCAAGAGGGAGCTGGGTGAGTTTGAGAAAGAGAGGGAGCAAGAGAGAGAAGCAAAGGAATGAGGAAGTAAGCCTAACCCGCTCACTTGGGGGGTCTTGTGCTCATTCGGATATGGCGGTCGCTGCCTTATAAAGTGGCAACTGCTATGTTTTTGAAAGGCTACGTAGCGACTGCCAGCTTGGAGGGGTTTTGGCTTAGTGACTGCCAACTTGTCAAACGTCATGTTACCTGTCTTGTGCTTTACACCCAGCGACCACCAACTTTGAAGTTGGAGGGTACATGTCAGATTGCCATTATTATTTTTTGGGGTTTATTTTCTGTGTTGTTTGAAAATAATCTTTTTAAACGTTGTTTTGTTTTCTTGTTTGGTGTGAAAAATAATCATTTGAAACATTGTTTTGTTTTCTTATTTGGTGTGTTGTTTGGAAATAATTTTAAGCCTTGTGTTGTTTTCTATAAAAATAATTTTAAACCTTGTGTTATTTTTTTTTACAAAAATAATTTTAGAACTTGTGTTTTTTTTTACAAAAATAATTTTAAATCTTGTATGTTTTTCTACAAAAATAATTTTAAACTTTATACAAAAATAATTTTAAACCATGTCTTTCTATGGTTATCTTTCTGATGAGAATAATATTAAAGTCTCTACTCAACTTTTTAATTACCTTTATTCCATTTTCGTCCCAAATATTTAGGTCTTGACTAGACCTATTAATTTGTAAATTCTTTCCCGATGAGAATAGTTTTAAGTCTTGACTCGGCTTTTAATTATTTTTATCTTGTGCTCGTCCCGAGTTTTTAAGTCTTGTCTCGGCCTATTAATTCGTAGTTTCCTTCTGATGAAGATAATTTTAAAGTCTTGATCCAGTTTTTAATTATTTTTATCTCGTTTTCATCCCAAATTTTTAGGTGCTGACTTGACCTATTAATTCGTGATTATCTTTTCTGATGAAAATAGTTTTAGGTCTTGACTCCGCTTTTAATTATTTTTATCTCGTGTTTTGTTATGGGTTTTTAGGTGTTGACTCGACCTATTAATTCGTGATTTTCCTTTCTGATTAAGATAGTTTTAAGCATTGACTCGGCTTTTAATTATTTTTATCTCGTGTTTCGTCTCGAGTTTTTAGGTCTTTACTCAACTTATTAATTCGTGGTTATCATTTCTGATGAGAATAGTTTTAAGTCTTGACTCGAGTTTTAATTGTTTTTATCCGGTATTTCGTTCCGAATTTTTAGGTCTTGACTCGACCTATTAATTCATGGTTCTCTCCTTTAAGGATGATTTTAAAGTCTTGACTCGACTTTTTGGTTATCCTTATCCCGCTATCGTTTTGAGTTTTTAGGTTTTGACTCGACCTAATTAATTCATTGTTACTTTTTCGGTAAATATATTTTCTAGGTTCTTGACTCGATCATTTTAATTATTTTATCTCCAACCAAGTTCTTAGATTTTGACTCGATCTTTGACTTGTTTGATTGATTCTGCTCTCTTTAAATCTTGACTCGATCTTTAGGATGTTGTTTGCATCATGTTGGTGTTTGATCATATTAGTGTTTGATCATATGAGCATCTGCATCATGTTTATTATCTTGCATAATTGCATTTGCCCCAACAACTACGTTTTGGTCTGATCCATAGAAAAATGGTATATAGGCAGCTTGATGGAAATTCAAGTACGACCAACATCATATGTATGCTTGTATGTTTGTGGTCTAAGATTGGCGGCTCGGTCAAATGAATGTTGTTAGGGTTGGTATATTAAAAATTATATTTTTAGTATTTAATTTAATTTTAATAAAATTAATTTTTTATTTTATAAAAATCTTTATGAGTAATGTATGTATATCATTTCTTTGTTATACATGAATGTCCAATATTATGTATAGTATATTAATCTGGTGCGAAGAGTACGGCCTGCACATAGAAGATCAGATTTTAGGTTCTTGCAGAATATAAGTTTTATGTTCACAGTTTTGATAGAAATAGACATACCTTCGGTGTGACTATGACACAGAGTTTTAATTGGGCTGTCTTGGTTACGGAGAACAGATAATAGCGTTGTCTATTGTTTCGACTCGCTGTGCCAGTACACTTTGTGTGTATTGAACGGGATATTTGGAGTAATTAATTTTAAACTAACTATATAAATTAATTCACACTCCAAAATCATTATGAATAGTATTTATCTTTTTAATCCTGAAATAATTATTAATTTGCGTACATTTAATATTCATGTTTTGATTTATTAGAGGATACAATCTTATATGTGTCTATATTTTCGGTGAGTTGGATAGCGGTATTATTTATGTGGTGAATATTAATTATTGACGGAACCCACGTTCCGAAAGATCGAGATTGACGATATCCCTTAAGAATGCTTATAAGTTTTGACCAGGTTAAACCTTGCAAATAAATTTAATAATACGGCAGTCAAATAGCATAAGCAGAAGGGCTAAAGGAATATCAAAATGCTGATTAAATTAAATTGTCAGTAATTTAATTTAATTAGCTAGTAACAAAAATCTTAACGTGGGGAGAAATAATAAGCATTTAATAACCAGAGCTTATTGCAAGAAGGTCTTGAGATTATAGGTCAGAATGCAATTATTGTTCTTTAGTTGTGTGAATTGTAATTCAGTATTTTATGAAAATTACAAAAATTGCTATGTCTTTCCATAATTACAGAAATCACTAGTAGGTAATTGTATTCCACTAGAAGTCTTACTCATAATTACTCCACAGGTCTCTGTTGTAGCCCTATATATATGCGTGTAGGCTGAACCAGTTTCAAATCATGATATCATATTTTGTCTATTAAGACTAAAGATATCTGGATTCTGTCGGTACAAGTTATCGATAGTCTGTATTCCATACTACGTTCGAGGATCGCATAAGGGAATACAGTAGAAGATCTGACAATAGCTTCAACTCGGAATCAAATCGTAGTTAAAGAATCAATCGACAAAATGTATTCTTCTAAATTAACTTTTGTTGTACGAATTTTGTTTTGATCGTTCGTAATTAAAATTTTTATTTGGAGCCCGTTTGGGCGTTTGCCTATCTGGTTAATTTTTTACCAAAAATTGTTTACAGAAACAATGATCTTGGCAGTATTACCTCCAACAAATTGGTATTAGAGCTATTTTATTTTTTATTTACGGTTATCGAGACCGGATAGTTTTAGAACTATTGCTAACTTTGTTTTGTAGGTGTTCTAATTCCGATTTTATGATCATCATTTATTTTCATATTTGATTGAATACGTAGATGATGATTAATTATTTTTTTCACGGGCATTGACCGTGATAGATTAATTTTTTTTAGATCGAATACGAGACATAGGTTTCGATGTAAAAATTGTATGTTCTTTATTTTTTTTCTAGTTTATTAAAAAAAAAAAAAAACAGGTATGGAAGGACGAAGGCAGCGGTTGGCGACAGCAACTGGTGTTTTTTTTTGCTTTGTAATTTTTTTTTTAGTTTTTTTTCGAATAAAAAAAGGAGGTGCAAAACAGCCATCGCAGCAGCTAAACAGAAAGTTTCAACGACGCAAACAGTAGCAGTTTCAATTACGCAAACAGCAGTAGTTTCAGCGATACAAACAACCAAAAATTTCAACGACGCAAACAGCAGCAGTATCATCGATGCAAACACAGCAGTTTTAGCAGCGACGCACGTAGGTAATAAGCAGTTTGGTTGGATGCAGTTTGGTTGGCAGTGTTTCTTTTTAAGCATAATACTGAAGTGGTTTTCCATCCAACAAACACAAGTAGTATTTATCCAAACAAGGAAGCTGATTCACAAAAGAATTTTGAAACTTATCATTTTAAACAGAATACTGAAACTCTTTACAGTTTCGATTCGATCATAAAATCGAAATATATTTATCTTGCATTTAATTTATTTTTAACTGCGTGAATAATAAATATTAGTTTTATTTATCATATTAATTTAATTAATTTGAATATTTGGTTTTAATTAAAATATTTTGTAATAGAAAATTAAATTAATTTTTTTTAATTAGTTAATTAATTAATTAAATAAAAAAACTTTAGATATTTTATTTTTTTTACAAAATATCACGTTTAAAATTGATTTTTTTAATTAGATATCTTGAAAAAATATGAAAATTCATTCTGAAATTTGAACTAATTAAATGAAAAAATATTTAATCGAAATAAATTATTATTTTTTTAAAAATAAAAAATAAAAAATAAAATAAATAAATACCTTTAATTACTACCTTAGCTGAAAAACTACAAGAAAAACTGTGCATTTATTAAATTTTTTTTGTTATGCATTTAAAAACGAAAAAATAATTTGGTGAAGCAGAATCTTTGAAATTATGTACACGGAAAGATGTTTGATTCTTTCAGATCGTGTGATTTTTTAAATTAATAAATTTATTTTAATTAAATAAATTTTTATAACCCTAAAAATGTTTTAAAAATTTAAGTGGGAAAGGAAATTAATCCACAGATAAATCCCGTTGTCTCTCAATCACCAGTTTATAGGCGATGCAATTAAACTCTGCGTGTTGGCAGTAAGGCCTTCTTCTCCATCGGACAAATTAATTATGATATCGCTAGTACAAATCTCCATTAGGGATAATTCTAGATAATTGTTAGTGTGAATCACTTTTCAATTAAAAGGGTTCATTGCAAAGCGATTGATTTGGGATTAAGTGATGATTAACACTTAGTTGTATATAATAGCATCTTTTCCATCTAAGTCACTGCTATTATATACTAGACCGAAACTATATCAACTATTTAATCTTACTTGGTATGGTCAGTTGCCTAGATAGTAAAATTAAAAGGAATTGGTCTATTTATCTTATGAACGATAGTAGATATTCTCCCATCGAGGCATGCTATTCTCAAATTATTAGGCTACTAGCGAATTAATTTTAAAAATAGTAGAGAGAACCAAATTAAAATAAATTCAAAATTTTTCTCATTATAATTAATGGTTTTATTTAATTATGTGAATCTCAGGAATAAAATAGATTTTAACCCACTCGCTTTAATACTTAAAGAAAACACACTAACGAGACCAAATTTTGTTGACTGAAAATGCAAATTGGATATAGCTTTAACTACTAATGGTATTCCTTCAATACCAAGAAATATGTCTATTTTAGAAAAAAATTTCTTCATTGGGGCCAAAAGACATGAAGAAAAAAAAGGTTCAGAAATAGGGAGACACGATTTTTAAGGTAGTTAGTGGACCACGGACTGGGATGAAAAAGTCGAAAGACAGGTGTTTCCACTACAACTAGACCCGGCACTGGAAAAAATTATGTCCAGTATTTCTCAGAAGGCAGAACAAACACGGTAATATTGTTCACGGGTTGTGGAAACAAGTTTACGGTGTTATCTACCGGTATCTGGTGTGTAGATACAGGAGCCACTAATCATATCTGCAATTCATTGCAGGAGTTCTCGAAAACTCAACAACTTAGTGATGGTGAGAAGATTTACCTGCATATGGGCAATAATACAAAGGTAACAGTAGTTGCATAGGAGATGTCACTCCCAATTTTGGTAGAGATCAGATTTTAATATTGAGAGATTGTCTTTATGTACATGCCATTAGAAGGAACTTAGTTTTTGTTTCTGGATTGACTAAAAATGAATATTTGGTTTATTTTAATAACTCAATGGTTATTAAGAAAAATAAACGGCTTATCTGTTCTGCTACATTGGTGGATGATCTTTATATTATTACTCCAATCTCTACTACACCATAACAGACTGAAACGAATAATACATCTACATTGCCATATAAGAGAAAGTTTTCATTTTTAATAAACTAAACGTTCATTTGGCACTTACGCTTGGGTCATATTAATCTAAAAAGAATAGATAGACTGGTAGCAGATGGACCTTTGAGTTCATTAGAAGTGGAGGTACTTCTAGTCTGTAAATCTTACTTAGAGGGTAAGATGACCAAGAGGCCCTTTACGGCCAAAGGCTATAGAGTTAAAGAACCGTTGGAGCTAGTTCATTCTGATGTGTGTGGTCCTATGACGATCCAGGCTGGAGGTGGCTTTGAGTACTTCACTAGTTTCATTGATGACTACTCAAGATATGGATATATTTACCTGATGCACCGAAAGTCTGAATGCTTTGAGAAATTCAAAAAATTTAAGGCGGAGACGGAGAAACATCTAGCTAAAAGTATCAAATCACTGTGACTCGACCATAGTGGGGAATACCTCTTTAGAGAGTTTAAGGGCTACTTGTCATCAGAGGAGATTTCATCCCAGTTGATTGCACCTAGCACTCCACAACAGAATGGTGTAGTAGAAAGAAAAAATAAGTATCTTATGAAGATGGTAAGGTCCATGATGAGTTATTCAAATTTATCCGATTCGTTTTGGGAACTCACTTTAGAGATAGTAGCTTACATTCTGAACTTGGTACCTTTTAAGTCAGTACCTTCTACTCCCACAGAATTGTGGACCGAACGTAAACCTAGTTTGAAAAATATTCGTATTTGGGGGTGTCCAACACATGTACTGAAAGGGAACGCGGGTAAGTTGGAACCGAGAATAAAAGTCTATTTCTTTGTGGGATTTCCCAAGGGAACAAAAGGTAGTCTATTTTATAATCCTAAGGATAAGAAGGTCATTGTTAGCACCAAGGCATGATTCTTGGAAGATGATTATATTATAGATCACAAGCCTAATAGCAAAATTGTTTTGGAAGAACTGAGATGAAAAACCAGTTCAACAGAAGAGGAACCATAAGTCACTGATATTCCATTACCTCGTCATAGTGGAAGAATTATCGAAACATGTACAAATCTAGAATAGGGTACAAATGCATAGGGTTCAGATTCAAAGCTAGGCTTGTCGTTAAAAGGTTCACTCAGAAAGAAGGCATCGACTATGAGGAAACCTTTTCGCCGATAGCCATGCTTAAGTCTATTCGGATTCTCTTATCCATTGCTACACATTTCGATTACGAAATCTGGCAAATAGACGTCAAGGCAGCTTTCCTTAACGAAAGTCTTGACAAGTGTATCTATATGATAAAACCATATAGATTCATTACAAAAGGCCAGGAACACATGTTGTGTAAGCTTAAGAGATCTATTTATGAACTTAAGCAGGCATCGAGGTCTTAGAACACTCAGTTTGATCAAGCTATAAAGTCTTATGATTTTGATCAAAATTCGAATGAGTCCTATGTGTACAAGAAGCGTGACAGATTCGTGGTGATCTTCCTAGTAATTTATATAGACGATATCTAGTTCATCAGAAATGATATTGAGGCATTATCTACGGTTAAAGTATAGTTATTTGGGCAATTCGATATAAAGAACTTGGGAGAAGCCAGTCACAAATTTGGGATCAAGCTTCTGCGAGATTAGAAATAAATGTTGTTAGGCTTGTCACAAGCAAAGTATATCGATGATATCCTTGCTCGTTTTAGCATGCAGGATTCCAAGAAATGGTTTTTTTCTTTCAGGCATGGAATCACTCTATCCAAAGATAAGCGTCCTAAGGCACCTAATGAGATAGAGAAGATGAAGGTGGTTCCTTATGCTTCGACAGTAGAAAGTCTCATGTATGCTATGCTTGGCACTAGACCCGATATTTGCTTTGTTGTTGGCATGGTTAGCAGATATTAGTCTAACCCAGGGCAGGAGCATTGGACTGCAGTAAAAAATATAATCAAGTACCTAAAAAGGACAAAGGATTATATGTTGGTTTACTAGGCAAACAGTCTAGTACCTTTGGGGTACACAGACTCAGTGCAAGAAGGTCTTGAGATTATGGGTCAGAGTGCAATTATAGTTCTTTAGTGGTGTGAACTGTAATTTAGTATTTTA
>JAOTRH010042524.1:0-20063 GCA_034768845.1 Heliamphora exappendiculata
GTACTCCGTCTGTCTTTCTCTCTCTTGCAGCTTGCACTATAACCTGAGAACTGTATCTCTCCTTTCTCACCTTCTGTTTGTTGCTTTTCTATCTGTTGCTCTCATTCTCTTCTTCATCTCTCTCATATATCTGTCTTTCCCTGTGGGATGACAGTATATATAGCCCTCCATCATGGAGGGGTTACAGGGAGATCAATAGTTAGGGAGATCAGGAGATCAATAGCCAGGGGATCAATGACCAGGAAGATCAATAGCCAGTCATGGCTATTGATTTCCAGGATTCAATTGCCAATTGAATGGCCAATTCAATTACAATTGAATACTCTAGAATTCAATAGCTAATGAATTCACAGATTCTAACACTTGTTACGTGGTGGGTTTGGCTGCATGCTTAATACTGGGGATTTTCGATGGGAACCAACTAGTACGAGGGCACAGATTGAAAGAAGCATGCTTCTTAATGCTCTTGGGAATGATAAAGTTGACATTCTTTATTTGGACAACGCCTACTGTAACCCACCATATTATTTTCCATCTCGAGAAGTTGCAGCTAAACAGGTGCATGCTTCCTTCTATAGCGAGAGTTCTGTAGCTTCCATTCCACTTGTTATTCTGTAGTTCCTATTACACTGGTTATTCTCGGAAGCAAATAACTTTTTTTAATAGTTTTTTTTGTCAAAAGTTTAATAAGCCTCACATAAGCTACTCTTTGTCTACCATGTTTGTGATGTGAGCGTTTCTGAATAATCTGTAGCCTTTTATGTGATTGGTCTTAAGTTAATGTTTTAGTTTATGATGTGTCAAATAATGAACATTTTCCCAAGATACATCAGTACCAGTTCTATCAAATGCACAGCTCTATAAATTGAGGGCTGGAGGGATAGGGTGAAACCATGTCTTTCAGGGTTAAAGCAAAGAAAATTCAGCTCTCTTGGTAGAGAAGAAAATACAGTGGGATGACCATATTGAAATGGATGAGGGATATAGACGTTCCCAAAAGAGGAAAGAAATGAGATAAACTCTTCAAAACAATGTGAACGAACCGATATAGGAATAAGAAGTGAGAAAAGCAAGACAATCATCATTTTGGGCAGTCTTCTTATGTGAAGGCTCTGAAACGGTATTTCGTGTAGGATTTTAGGATAGAAAGGGAGTAGAATGGTAGTCGAAATAATATCAAACTGAAGAGATAACTAGCATGGTGTCTGATCGCTCTGAAACAATGCTATCCACTGGAGGGGAGGCATGGAATTCAACAAGTTTCGACTTTTCATCATTATTTCATTAGATAAAAGTAAGAATATTGGAAATCTTAGCAATTTTAAACTTGATTCATGCCTTTAGATGGTGTAGGGTTTTGTTTTTATTTGTTCCTGAACTTTGTTTTGTGATTGCTTATAAAAAAAACTTAAGATGTTTGGTAGTATTCATTAGTTTTTTTTGAGTGTTTACAGGTTGCTAATGTTATTGCCTCTCATCCTAAACACGATATCATCATCAGTATAGATTCTTTGGGCAAAGAAGATCTTTTACTGCACATTACACGTGTGCTAAAAATAAAGATGTGCTCACTCTGCATTGAAATTTAAATGTCTCAGCTAAGGTAGTCCCTATATTATTAAGCGTAACCCTAAAAATTCATTTGTAGTAGAATTGTGACCATAATTTACTTGTAGTCTTGTTATTATGAACAAACCCAGCTTCTATATGCTGAAAATTTGTATGTTTGCTTTTTGGATAAATTGAGAGAATTATCTCAAAAACATACTTAGCATTTACCAAAGCAATGACATTATTTATCTCACTCAATTCAAGATTGGAACTCTAGTTGGCCTACTTGCAATTGCGGGTAGCCTTTTTTCTGCATGTTTTCTACTAGCAGTGCTTACCCGTGTTTAAAGGCACTTTAAACATAATTTAATTATAAAATTAATTCTAAAAAATCTTTTTAATTATTAAGGGGGATATTTTAAAAGTTTTCATTAGGCTAGCTCTTAATTTAAACCAAAAGCAATGAAAAGAAATATGTAAACTAAAAATATGTATAAAACATATTATATTTTTTGAGCAGTATATATGCATATATATTAAAAATATATTTTTGACGGGAGATAGAGATAAACATTGGATTTAAAATAAAGAGAAAGGAAAAAAATTGAGCTTAAAATGAGAAGAACGAAGAAAATTGAGGTTTAAATGTGAAAAAATTATTTATATATTTTTTAATCAAACTAATTAAAAAATTATTTTTTTAATATTTTTAATCAATTTATGTTGTGGAATTCGAAAAGTAATGAATCAAAACATTTATACTCAACACACGAGATTTTTTACGTGAAAAACTCAACTTGGGTAAAAAATCATAGGATTACCAAGTCCGGGTAAATCAAGTACAAATTTATTAAACAGTTACAAGACACCCGCTTACAGACTTTGATTGAATCCTCAATTCAAATGCCTTAAACTATCTTGCCGAATCCACGTGCACCGTTCTCCGCTTGATCACCACAGCAACGAATTTTTGAAGTTTCACAAGTATTGAATTCTCAATACTTTCACACTGGCAGAATTCTCCGTCGGTAAACTTAGAACGTCTTTAAGTTGAACACAAACAATCTCGAAATGTTTGGAACTCGAAAGGAACTTCTGATCTGCTTTAGAATCTCTAATTATTGAAATGCAAAAGTTAATTTTCGTAGCTAGCCTATGGTTCTTTACATAGGTCTCAAAACCAGACAATTGGAGTTTCAATCGAATTAAAACTGTTTGGGATCCGGTTGAGCGCACTTGGGACCGCTCAAGCGGTCATATGTCAGATTGCATTCTGCTTGCACGATCCTGCTTAATTGGTTTGTACCTTTAACTTTGTCACTTGTACTTTAATCTTCTGGCTTGAATAAGATTCAAATAAATGAATTCTAATTGACTCATCAAATAAGGATCCTCCAAAAATTAGGATTTCTTAATCAATTAAAACTCAATAATCTTATCCTAATTCAACCATGCACAAGACTTCTAATTAAAATAGGAGTTTTATATACAATATACTATCTGAATTGTCATATGAAAGATTTTAATTTATTTATTACAAATTAAATTCTTAACAATATTTCTCTTGGCAATTTCAGATAAACACAAAAAATTCTAATCACACCAAATATATAATCTTCAAGCTATAATCTTGCAGAAGAACTCTTCATGCAATCCTGATTCAAGCAACTTTGTATTTTTAATCTTTATCTCATAACAAAACAAAACAAGACCATATCTCCAAACAAGATCAAGTAAATAGAAATTATTAAAAAATTAGTTAAAAATTAATTCAAAAAATAGAGTCCCAAAATAAACATATCCCTCCCTTTTTGTGAATGGCTCAAAAGTGCCGCTTAGAACCAACAACGAAAAATCTAAAGAAGCAATCTTATAAAACTAGTCTTCTTGAAAAACAATGTTTATAAACTCTCCCTTTTTATTTTTTGAAATTTAACAACATTATAATAAAAATAAATCTTTTTGACATTCAAACTAAGAAAAATATAAATCATTCAATAAAAATAAAAGTTTATTGAATTTTCAAAACAAAAATGAATTTAAGGTTTAATGTTACGAGAAAATAAAAAAAAAACTTAGATAAAAGTTTACTCGATTTCTTCTTCAAATTCCGAATTCAATCCTTATTTGTGATCGATATTTTATAAAACATATTTCAATATTTTTAAAAATTCTCACATTTTGAAGTCAAATCGAATAAATTTTCAATGTATATCTATTGAAGAAGGATGGAAGTTCTTCCTAAAAAAAATTATTTATACTTTTATTTGGCGGCTTTCACACTAATGTGAACGAAAAAACAAGATTCGTATATGTACCATTTCATTTAGAATGTTCGTACAGCCGAATAAGTGATGGCTTTCACACTAAAATGAACAAGAAAACAATGTTCATATAGCTAGTCATTTTCACGTGTATGTAAAAAAAGAATAGCATAAAGAACAGCTTTCATGATATGACAAACGAAAAGGTAATATTTATATAGGTAACCATTTCTGCAAGCATTTTATAGTATAAACAGTTCTCAATGAAAAGAGACAAGAGGATAGATAAATAGATAGGAGTAGTTGTAGACATCAGCATCAACATATGGATCCTACCAGCATGGTTAATCAAAAAGTATTTTTTTTAAATATTCAAAAAGGTTCTAATAAAAAATTTGAACAAAAATTCGGATATCTTTTATTTGAAAAATAATCAAGTAGACTCAAAATTATGAATTTTTTAACTTCTTACCGACAAAAACCAATAAATCAGTTTTTAATTTTGACTTATTTCATAAAAATTGATCTACTTTGAATTAATCGAATTTTTCAGATCTTGAAAATCAAAAGAACTACCACAAAAAATATTTACATATATAAAAAACCTTTTTTTTTGTTTTTTGATTTTTTTTAAAAAGAAAGATAAATATTATTTTGAGACACATGTTTCAGTTAGAGTGCTTCTAAAGTTTTTATCAACAATTCGATATTTTAAATCACTCTGAATTATATTCTCAATCAAATTTGACTTTCTAATCCATACATATCGAATTTTAGGCAAGGATATCATAGGAATGCTAGGTTTCTGGCCAAAAGTACTTCTCTGCAAGTTAACAACTCGAATGCCCGTAGGCTCTGCTCAAGCGCTATACTGCCAGTGAGCTATTTCGTCTCTCTGCCAGTTGCCCGCTCGAGCACTCAGACGGTTCGCTCGAGCGCCCAACTGCCAGTGAGCTAACTCATTCAGCCTTCTGCATCGAGATTTAATGTGTCCCAATATTCCACAATGATGACAAATAGGGACAAATTTTTTAAATTATTTGATTTTGGTGAAGATTTTTGAAAAAAAACTTTCAAAAGTTTGACTCTTAAATTGAATAGAATTATTTGAAACATTCACAACTTTCACAAATTTGATTTTACCTGAAACTTTTGAGGCAAAAGATTTGTGAACATATCCAAGTTCGAATCGATCTGACGCCCTTTTTGCACACTTAAAATTTCTTCTAAGGTTAGAAAACTTGCATTCAATTTCTTAACTATAGTATTAGAAGTATCGAGATTTTTATGCAAATTTAAAACTCTTGGCTCAATTAACTTTTTTAACTCAATATTTTGATGCAAATTTTTCTCAAGATTGACAATAGTATTTTTAAAAATTTGCATGATTCAATTAAGTCATCTCTTTCTTTTTCAGCAGTATTCAATTTTTTTGTTAAAACAACTTTATGAGTTTTTAATTGACTAACTTTAGATAAATTTTCTGACAATTCGTGTTTCAAATTTACTATTTTCTTTTCAAAATTTTTTATCTTTGTAGTCAATTTTAAATTTATTTTAGTCAATTTATAACTTTCATCATACAAGTTTTCATATGCATACTGAATTGATTCACCATCTTCATATTCACAATTAAATTCATCATTATTGTCGACTGATTCACTTTGTGAATTTTCACAGACAGACTTACGACTAGAACAAACGTGTGCATGATCAACATAATTTAATGAAGTAATAAATGCAACAAAGTTCTCATCATCATTATCAACTTCATTATTGTGAGAATTATTTTCAGTGGAACTGTCATCTCATGTGACTTTAAGAGTTTAACCTTTTTTCTTTTGTTTTTGTTGGACATTCATTTGTTATATGGTTATGACTTTGACATTCAAAATACTATATGCCTTGGGATTATTTTTGACATTTTTATTATCATTCTTAGAATTAGTTTTCAGTTTATCTTCACTTCTATTTTTTAGGTTGAGATTGCTGCAATTTTTATTTTTAAAAGCCTTTTTAAATTTTTTAACAAAATATTTCATAATCTCAGTATCAATCTCATCATCTTTCTCAACCTCGTCAATGTCATCTTGAATGGTTTTTAAAGCCACACTTTTAGATTTTTTAGGTTGGCGTAAACTAGCTTCATAAGTTTAAAGATTTTAGCAATGTATCAACTTCTTTGCTTTATTCAATAGAAGTAACTTTTGGTTGGAATCTCTCGAGAAGTGATTTTAAAATTTTTCGAACAATGCGAGATTCTGAAATTTTTTTGCGAAGAATAAAGTTAGAATTGATTATGTCACTCAATTTGGCATAAAAATAATCAAATGTCTCATTATCTTCTATTCATAAAGTTTTAAAATTGGTAGTGAGTATTTAAAATTTTGAAATTTTTTACGGTTGTAGTACCTTCATGATTGACTTTAAGGATATTCTACGCTTTTTAACAATTTCACACGTACAAATTCATCAAAATTCTTTCAGTGCGACACCACTAAAGTGGCATTAATAGCCTTGTTATTCCAGCTTGCTATATTTTCAAAAAAAAATTTATCCAATTGTTCGATTGGTTTTAAAATAAAATCATCTTCAGACTTGACAGTAGGTCGGGTATAACCAGTAACAATTGAAATTCAAACTCTTTTATCTATGAATTTTAATAATGCCCGCATTTGAGATTTTTAATAAGGGTAGTTCCTTCCATCTAACATGGGTGGTCTAATGGTTGAGTTTTTTTCTCTTGAAAATTTCATAATTAAGATTGATTAGAACCGTTTTTTCAAAAAAATCTTTTATTTTTTTTAAAAAGTTTAATCCAAAAAAATTATAACCCCCTTTTTAATAAAAAAATTATAATTATTTTTTAAAAAATAAATAAATTTGCTCTGATACCAATTGAAAAAATTATTTATATATTTTTTAATCAAACCAATTAAAAAATTATTATTTTTATGTTTTTAATCAATCTATGTCGTAAAATTCGAGAAGTAAAGAATCAAACACCCAAATTCAACATACGAGATTTTTTACATGGAAAAGTCAACTTGGGTAAAAAAATCACGGGATTACCAAATTCAGGTAAATCAAGCACTAACCAATTGAACAATTACAAGACACTCACTTACAGACTTTAATTGAATCCTCAATCCAAACGCCTTAAGTTATCTTGTCGAATCCACGTGCTACATTCCCCACTCGATCATCGTAGTAACGAATCCTCAGAACTTTATAAGTATTGAATCCTTAATACTTTCACACCAACAGAATCTTCTGTCGGTAAATTTAGAACGCCTTTTAAGTTGAACACGAACAATCTTAAAAATTTTAAAACTCAAAAGAAACTTTTGATCTCCTTTATAATCTCTTATTATTGAAGTGCAGAAGTTAATTTTCTTAGCTGGCTTATGGTCCTTTATATAGGCATCAGAACTAGGCAATTAGAGTTTTAATCGAAATAAAACTGTCTGGAATCCGTTTGAGCGCACTTGGGACCGCTCGAGCGGTCATGTGCTAGATTGCTTTACGCTTGCACGATCCTGCTTAATTGGCTTGTATCTTCAGTTTTGTTACTTGTACTTTACTCTTCTAACTTGTATAAGATTCAAATAAATGAACTCTAATCCAACTAGGACTCACAAAATTAGAATTTTCCAAAAACTAGAATTTCTTAATCAATTAAAACTCAATAATCTTATCCTAATACAATCACAAGACTTTTAATTAAATTAAGAGTTTTACATACAACATACTACTTGAATTGCCATACATATAAAAGACTTTAATTTATTTGTTACAAACTAAATTTTTAACAAAATAAAAAGTGAAAAAGTTAGTTAGTGAAAAAAAAGAGAGAAAAAAAAATGCTGCATAAATAGATGTCAACATCAACCGTTCTCCCTTGTATAATAGATTTCTATGATGGTTATATTATAATGGTGGCATTTTCATGGGCTACATAAATATTGGAAAATGGAGCATGTGCAAACATTATCTATGCCTAGAATCTTGGAAGCTTAGACTTTAAGTTGGTGATGCTTTTGTGCTGCTTCTAAGAATTTAGTATTATAATATAATGTTAGTTTATTACTTTATTAGTAGTAGTTAATCTATTAACTTAAAAATTATAAATTTAAAGTTTATTATATTATATAAGTTTATAGTTTTTATAGTAAACTACACTACAAGAAAAAGTACGGCAACTATTATCGTCTCAATTAGTACCTTTTCCGACGAATATAATTTATTGTCTCAAAAAAGGGATCTTTTTGCGACGGTGGGTGCTCGTCGTATAACCTGATCGCAAAAAATGACCTTTTGATATGATTTTTTTGCCGTCGTAATGAAATTGGTTGCAAATAATAGTTATTTGAGACGGTTGGTTCCGAAGTAACTAGGTGGTAGCAAAAAAATAATCATTTGCGATGGTTTAGTTGTCGATGCAAAAATTGGACGCAAACATTGGGTCTTTTAAGATGATTTTTTCGACTGTTATAATTTACTGTCTCAAAAAATAGGTCTTTTCTGACAGTTTTTGACCGTCTTAAAAAGTGATCGCAAAAAATACCTTTTGCGTCAGTTTTCTTTTCGTCGCAATAAATTTGGTCGCCAATAATGATTTATTTGTGACAGTTGTGTCCCGTCGTAACAAAATAATAGCAAAAATAAATCATTTACGACGGTTTACTTGCCGACACAACAAATTAAATATTTTAAGACTACTTTTACCGTGTCAAAAGTTAAACAAAAAAAAAAAATTATTTGAAACAGTATTTAACCGTCGCAAGTAAATATACACTAAAAAATAGTTATTTAAGAAGATTTTTTTACCGATTGATTTATTTTATATGTTTTATTTTATTAATTAAAATCTTATCTTCTTAATTTCTCTTATCGAAAAAAAATTAATAAAATTTAAAAAATCTATAGAAGGATAAAAAAATTAAAAATTACCTAAAATAATCTTATAAACTAAATGTATTTTTCTTTATTTTGTATTTAATAGGTTTTTAATCTTTTGATAAAAATTTATTTTTAAATTTATTTCATGAAACGAATCCACAATAAATAAATAAATAAAAATAAATATTATAAATTTTAAATTTTCATATCGAGAAATTTTTTTTAAAATTTAAAAATTCTATAAAAAGATAAGGAAATGAAAAAATTTAAATTTACCTAAAATAAATTTATAAACTAAATTTATGTATTTATATTTCGAATATAAAATAAAGTCGAACTACATAAATTTGGTGTCTCTGTCTCTGAGTTTGAGTTTGACGTGAGTAATCAATTTTGACAATTTCATACTCAAATAGTTTGTTGGTTGCGTCAAATTTAATATTGCATAGTAAATAATGATATTTTCGCCAAATTATGTACCATAAAAAACTATCTCAGGTCTTTTGGAAGAAGATAAGAGTATGCTTCAATGCGAGACCTCAGACGTTGCTTTTAAACCTCATCACTAACCCATCTAATTTCTTTTCCCTGTGACCCCACCTGTGAAAGGAAATGGGATATGTGCTGTGTACCAATGCACACCCAATTAAATATTTTATTTTTTAAATATATTTTTATGATTAGATTTGTTCATTATATAGACTTCGTTTATTTTGTTATTTATATGTAAAATGAATATTTGTTGATATTAGTATCTAAGTGATTAGTTAACATCAGTATCTACAAATAATTAAATAGTAATTATAATTTTAAGAAAAATAGTTGAATAAATATTAACCGATCACTTATATATGGTATTGGTGAAGGAGGAAAGAAACCAAAAAGCATTTGGGTGTAGTCCATGATTCGGGTTCTGGATCCGAATCATTGGCCCGAGTGTCATCAATAGAGAAGAAGTTTGGTCTTGAAGTAAAGAGTAGCGGCCCAAGTCGGAACAGCCACAGTTCGCTTATCAATGAGCCTTTAATGCAGTTGACCGATAGTCTTCTCGTGCCAAGAAAGCTCGGCCTAAAGGACGACTGAGATGGAGAATTTAAGATGGTGTGACGGTTAGTGAACCGTCACTGCCGTTAACTACGCGGCGGTGTTAGAAGATGATAGTGGAAGACGCGTCAGGTCGATGCAGATGCGTGTCAATGCAGATGCGTGTCAAGACGAATTATTATAATTGCGAAGAGAGAGAGAGAAAAAATGAGATGTTCTCTCTATAAAAGAAAGGAGAATAAAAGCAAGAAAGGAATAAGAGAATTTGGACAATTATTTTTAGTTAATTAATAATTCATTTTTTCTTCTTCAACGTTCTAACTTAAGCGTCGGAGGGGCGTCTGGTAGTCCCCCGCTAGTTATTTCACATGTGTTTGTCTTTACAAAAATTAATTCATAGGCAGGATTGATCGGGTTAGATTTAACTCGTACATAAATATAATATGCGGGACCTTTTCGTACAATTAGTTAAACTTTATTTTTTTATGTAAATAACTTACCTAACAAACAGATCTAATTATAAACATATATTAAAAAATTAAAATATTTGGCCAGCAAAGCAAACAGCTATGCTGTGCACCGCTGCACTACACATACCCCACCAATTCCCCCGTGAAAACCCCCCTAAAAAAACAAAAAATGTTTTCGTAACCACGAAAAGACATGTTGTCACGTGAAAGTGATCTCTCACGGAACGCGTTTCAAAATATCAATTCAGTGGTACTAGAGACACTGCCGTGTTTGGATTAAGTTTTGTTTTTTTTTTTTTTTTTATTTTTAGTTCGACGAAAAGAAGCAAAAAAAAAAATTAATCAAAATATTTTAAAAAATCAGTAAAAATAAAAATAAACAACATAAAATTTGACTTAATAACTTATATTAACTTATTTTTATTTTTATTAATATTTTTTTTAATATTTTGATTAATTTTTTACTTTTGTTGTTCGTCTCAACGAGGGAATTAAAGTGAGGGTATTTGAGAATATTTTTAATTTATTATTATTATTTTTAATTAAAAATTATAATTTATTCTAAATATTTATAATTTATGCTACAAACTACAATTATTTTTTTTTTATTTTAATTACAAATTATAAGATTTACTAAACACTTACAGTTTTTATTATAAATTATAATATATAAATTACTAGTAATAGCTTTACCAAATACCTCAGTATAATAGTTTAACCAAACATTGAAAAGAATTTATTAAAGATAAAAATAAATAAAATAAAATAAGTAAATAAACTTGTGATTTAAAACAGTTTTTTTATTCTTAATAACTTTCAAATAAACTTGTGATTTTTAAATGATCTTTGAGTTAATTTATGTAGAAGGACAATTAGATGAAGTTATATAGTATAATTATAAATTATGGAAGGATAAAAAATTTATATAGAAATCAGGTAAAATCAAATTAAATGATGAGATTTGGTTATATTTATAAATTTAATAAATATAACAATGAATTTAATCAAAAGTTTAGAGAAACTAATTTTTTTATTAGTCTTCATACATATAAAGAATTGGGTTTATAGGGTTGGATTTTTAAGTTAGTTCAATTATTTTCTAATAACTCAAAAATCAAGCCGGTATTATCGATTTGCATGGTTTTAGACCCAAAATTAAATTTATAATTTAAAAAAATCAATCTAACCCAAAGAGATTAGAATGGTTCCATTTGTGAGTTATTGGAGTTTTTTTTTATGCACCTCTACATCCTATCTGAAATTGTTTGATGATACATTCACTTGTTAATAAAATTTGTTTGGTTGTTAATTTTAAAATATTAAAATTAATTAAAATGTGTTCAAGTTAGATTGAATATATTTTTAAAAAAAATAAAACCTCAAGACTCACCACGTAGATATCAAAAAAATATTTAATAATTTCAAAGGACCGTATAACATTATCTATGTAATATTTTTAAAATTTAAAATATATAATAAATTCTAAATGAATCACTTTTATTTTTTTATCATATTATAGAGATAGATCAATATTATTTTATATAAAATATTTTTTATTATATAATTAAATATAGTTATTATATAAATAATACCACATAATTATGGAGACTACAGAATAATAACACGTGGTTATGTTCACTTTGCATTCATTTGTGTGGTCCATAGTGGGGGGTTGATGAGTTATGACACTTACAAAGGGCTAGTGGTCATCATTGGCGAACTAAGCGTATGTTTGGGTTAGATATTTTATTTTTTTGGGGTTAATTTTTTAATTTTTTAATTTTTTAGTTTTTTAGTTTTTTATAAAAAAATAAATATAAAAATATTTTAAAAAATTCATTTGAGGAAAAATAAATAAGTTTTTTTTTGAAGGATTCTAAAAAAATTTTTAAAAAAAAATTAGTTCAAACATAGATTAAACCATTCGATGACAAGGGAAAAATTTAAAATAAGAACAAAATTAACAGTTAATTATTTATTAACCTTATTTAAAAGATTTTTATGATAATTAGTTCCATTATTAAAGTTTTTAAAGATTAAATTTTATTTTTAAATCTAAAAAAAGACTATAGGAGATTTATTATTATTTATGAAAAAAAGTCTCATTTACTAAAATTTTTGTTTGTAAATCTTAAAATTTTATAACTTTTAATATATAAATTTATTTTTAATAAAATTAATATTTTAAAATTTTACTCATTACCGGAGACTTGTCAAACAAGATTAATATTAAGTCTAAAATTATGTAAAAATAATAAAACTTAAAATTATAATAAATTCTTTATTTATTTTGAAATAGGAAAATTTCTCAGTTTATAAAAAGTAATTTTTTTTTTTTTTCTTTTTTTTTTTTTCTATTTCAAAACTAATTTTTTGATTTCAAAAGTGAGAAATTCTTCAATTTCAAAATTGAAAATTTTAAATTTAAATTTCTCAATATTTCCAATTAAATTTTTTTAACAACTACAAGTTTTTTGATCAACTTAACTATTACAATTATTTTTACTTATAAATGAGCAATAATTATTTTATTTGTTTGAAGTATAATTAAATGTGGTAGATAACTAATTTAATAATAACTATTTTAATAAAATTAGATGTATATTAAATAAATAAAAATATAATAAAATTTGATTTTAAAAAGAAGAAATATGAGACTAATTTTTAAATATTGCATCCCCTTCAAAAAAAAAAAAAAAAAAAAAACTCCTAGAATTAAATAGTTATATAATTTTCGTCAATCCCGTTTTGGGATTGAGCTGGCTTAGGTAACAAAGATTTGCTTCAAAGGTTGATTTTCAAAAGTCTTTCTTTGACTTTTTGTACAGCACGTGGATGACTGACTAGCCACATTCTTTTTCTCTATCGAATGACCAAATTGCCCACGCACTTTTTTCCCCCCCCAAAACATTGCATATTTCAAAAGGTTGGTACTTTTTAATTAGCGTGTGTTTGGTCTATTTTCTTTAAATTTTTTAATATTTTACTTTTTTAATAAAAAAATAAATATAGAAAAATGTCAAAAAAATTAATTAATTATAATGAAAATCTAAATAAATAAGCTTTTTAAAAAGTTTTTAAATAAAAAAACCTTTAAAAAAATTAAGCCAAACACAAAATTATTCATTTGTTTTTGGACCGTCACGTGTCTACCACTCCTGATTTGGAGAATTCCAATAAGCTGAGACTAGAGATGAGAGATTAGAAAAATAAAGATTAGAGTTTAGAAATTATAGCCGGTGATGTTAACTCTTGATTAACATGCTTAAAAGGTTACTAAGAACAACCATTGAGAGATTGGTGTAACTCTGTCACGTACATTACTTAAAAAGTTATCAAGAACGATTATGAAAACACTAGTGTAATTTTTTTAAATACATATACTATCATGTAAGGATATAATTTCGGTTCGACCTGGTCATAATTTTGAACAGGTCAAATCCATCCTTGACTTGACGAGCTCTCGTCAAAAGTTCAGAATGAACCAGGTCAAGTTTTTTGGAGGAGGAGTCGACCCGAACCCAAGAAATATAAGACTCGGGGTTAGTACTCGAACCCAAGTCACGGGTCAAACTTTTTTCGGGCTTTTTATTTTTTTGTTTTTTTGTTTTATTTTGTTTTAATTTTTGAGTTATTAACTTATTGTATAAGACTATAAATTATTAAATTTATACTTTTTAATTTATTATAAGTTTATTTATTAGTTAATTATTTTATTACAAATTTATAGTTTATTAAAAATTTATAATTTTATTAGTTTTTTAGTTACTTAGTTTATAAGTTTATAGCCTAATATTATTTGATTAATTTATAAGTTTATGGTTTATTATAAGTCTATTAGTTTATTATAAGTTTATACTTTATTAGTTTATTAGTTTATAAGTTTATTAATTTATTATAGGTTTATAAATTAGTTTACTTGTCATGTATTAATGTTAGTTTATAAATTATGTTACAATAAATATATTATGTTTATTATAATACATAAATAGATAATACATAAATAATTAGATATAATAAGAGACTCGGGCCAAATGGGTCAGTCCGGCCATGGGCACAGGAGGGTTAGGCACAGGCCCAACAAATACATGTGCGAGCTTTTGGCAGGTCGGGCTTGGCCCGCACAATAACAGACTTTAGACGAATCTCGAGCTGTCCATGGGGCTCGGGTCATTTTTACACTCCTACCATCACGATCAACATGCTTGAAAAGTCAATAAGAATAGTCATTGAGATAATAGTAACTCTTTTTAGTACGTACGTTGTCACGATCAACATGCTTGAAAAGTCACTAAGAACGATAATAAAAATACTAATGTAACTCTTTTTAATACGTACTCCGTCACGATCAACATGTTTGAAAAGTTACCAAAAGCAGTCATTGAGACATTAATGTGGTGTTGATCAAATACTTTTCGATGTTCAAATTAAAAAACTTAGAATGAAATATATAAAAAGGTGTGCTAGGGTTTTCCAAGGTTAGAGATGATAAAGATATGCTAGTGCCTTAACTAATTCCACCATCAAACTTTTTCTTAAGCGTTGCAGCATGTGTAATGATCTCCAGTGTGATTTCTAATATAAATTGAGAAAATCATTAAATGTATAAAATCAATTACATGTAAATTGTGTTAATTATGTGTCTCTTTATAACCTGAATTTACTAATCGCCATAAGCTTATTAGATATGTGGTGAATATTCGATGCAATTAATTATTCTAATCTATGGGTGATAAATGGGATGACCTGGACTTTTACTTATGCCAGACCAAATGCTTAGCCAAGCATTCAGTAGTGATCTCATATTTTAATGTACTCTTTAATATAGTGAAAGAGAACCTTCTGTGGTTTTGATTAATATATATTTAATGAAATTAATAATAACTCAAATGACCTGAAGTTTACTTGGTGTATGCCCATCAATTAAATTTGGCAAAAAAGTGTGCACAAGTATATTTTTATTATTTCCAACCTTAAAAAAACCTTAATGCCCCTTTTGTGTCTTTCTCTCCAAGTTTTTTGAGTTGAGTGCAAGAAGTAATTCATTGACGGATATCACATCGATACTTTAGTAGTTGTTCTTGATGACTTTTTAAGTGTTTCGACCGTGATGTTGAACGCGTTAAAAAAAGGCATCATAACACTTATTTGGAGTTAATAATTATCACTTTATTTAATGTGACAAATTGTTTGCACATGAGACTAAAAATCATTGGTACTTTGAGACTGTGAAATAGGGAACATATCTGAGTTGATGTATTAGAGAAAAAATAATTTATGATGTTAATTTAGTTGACCAAGTAGGCATTTAAATATATGGGTTATGAGTTATTAACTCATTAGAATGAATCTACATTAGGTTAGGAGTTATTAAAGAGTGAAAGCTATTAGGTAAGGTTGCAAAAAATTTTATTCTTTTATTTTTTGAATTGATATTTCTGAAAATTGGTCAATGGGTAGCTGACAATAATGTATGTTTGTCAATGTTTGGCTCCAAATGTTTTGTATAATTTATTGTTTTGAAAGAAAAAGCATTTTCCTGTTGCGAAAAGGGAATATTCTAATTAGCCTTTGTTTGGGATCATTAAAAAGTTAAGTTATTTTTTTGCAAAAAAAATCAAAATTTAAGTGAAAGTGTTTGATATCTCTAAAAAGCCTACAAATTTTTTTTAAATCTATTTTTTCAATAAATTATACAACCTAAACAATAATACCTTCAATAAAAAAGTTAACCCTACTCCCAATTATAAAAAAAAACTGTGTCAATATTCAAACACTACAATTTAAGAAAAAAAGAGCAAATTAGATATTTTAATAAAAAGCGAAAAAAAATATCCTAAACAAATTATTTCAAAAATTATAAATTTCTTTCTCTTTTTCTTTGCAAAAAAAAATAATTAATTTTTTTTTAAATCAAGCTTTTTAAGATCCTAAATTGGGGCTAAATAGATTGGAAATTGCAATTCCATATATAAATTCTTCACTTTTTCTATAAAAAAATTGCAAAATGGAATAAGGATGTGATGGTGATTTCAAGGAACCTGGTTGACTCCATCTTGCAAAATTAGAAAACTTGGAATGGAAGATACGAAGGGTGTGCTAGGATTTCTCAAGGTTGGAGATGATAAAAATATACTAGTGCTTCAACTGATTCCAACATCAAATTCTCTCTTAAGCGTTGCAATATGTACAGTGATCTCTAGTGTGCGGTTCTTAATATAAATTCAAAAAATCATTAAATGTATGAAAACAACTGCATGAAAATCGTGTTAGTTATGTGTCTTTTTGTAGCCTAAACTTACTAGTTGTCATAAATTTATTAGACATGTGATGAATATTCGACGAGATGACTTATTCTAATATGCGAAGAATAAGAAATGACTTGATCTGAATTTTTACTTAGGTCAAACCAAATGTATAGTTAATTGCAAATTAGTGATCTCATATTTAATTTTAATGTACTCTTGAATATAGTGAGAAAACATTTCGTGGTTTCAACCGATATCTATTTGATGAAATTAATAATAACTTGAATGGCCTAGATTTTACTTGATGTATGCCCCTCAATTAAATTTGGTGAAAAAGTGTGCACAATTATACTTTCATTATCTCCAACCTCCAAAAAAAATTCCTAATGCTCCATTTGAGTTTTTCTCTCCAAATTTTTTGAGTTGAGTGTAAAAAGATCACCGACCAATATCGCATTGATACTTTAATGATCGTTCTTGTGGACTTTTGAAGTATCTCGATAAACACCTTGAAAGGAGGCATCATCAATACTTATTTAGAGTTAATAAGTATTACTTTATTCAATGTGACAGATTGTTTGCTAATGAGATTAAAAATTATTGGTACTTTGAGATTGTGAAATAGAGAAAATATGTGAGCTGATGTATTGAAGAAAAATATTTTATGATGATAATTTAAATATATGAGTTGGGATTATCTCATCAAACGAATCTACTATGAGTCATTGAAGAGTGAATGCTATTAGGTAAGGTTGCAAAAAATTTTATTCTTTTACTTTTTGAAGTGATATTTTCTGAAAATTGGTCAATGGATAGCTAACAATTACGCATGTTTGTCGATGTTTCTCCAACTATTTTGTATAATTTTCTTTTTGAAAGAAAAAGCATTTTCCTGTTGTGAAAAGGGATTATTCTAATAAGCCCTTGTTTGGGATCATTAAAAAGTTAATTTATTTTTTTTTGCAAAAAATAAAGATTTTAAGATATAGTATTTGATATCTCTAAAAATCCTACAAACTTTGTTTTTTCGAGGAAAAAAGCATATATATATATATATGTATGTATCCTAAACAATGATGGTATTTGGTATTACTAAAATTAGTAATTTTTAGATTATAGCTTATAGCAGAGTTGTGAATGTTTGGTAATGTATTAGCTTTTAAAAGAAATAAAATAAAAAATAGTTATAATATGTTGTATAAATTATAAATATTTGTAAAAAATTATAATTTATTGATAAAATTAGTAACAGAAAATTAAAATTCGATAGGAGAAGCTTTGCCAAACACCTCCAATAATACACTCAAAAAAAAAATCAACCTAACTACAACTAATAAAATGACGTGTCAATATTCAAATACTATAATTTAAAATTAAAAATAAAAACAAATGCGATATTTTAATAAATAGGCAAAAAATTAAAAAAAAAAACTACCCTAAACAAATTACTTAAAAATTATAAAATTTTCCATCTTTTTTTTTTAAAAAATTAAATTTTTGTAAAAACAAACCTTTTCGACATTCCGAATAGGGGCTAAAAAGATTGGACGTTGCAATTCCATATATAAATTCTTCGCTTTTCTGTAAAACTAATTGCAAAATGGAATAAGGGAGTGATGGTCATTTCAAGGATCCTGGTTGACTGACTCCATCTTGCAAAATAGAGGACAATCTGCATTTTGGCATCTTTTATCAAGATAAAGACCCGGGTTTTTCATTTTTAGACCCATTCTTCTGGTGATCTGAGTAATCCTCCCTCCCTCCCTCCCTCCCTCTCTAGACATGGGCACCAGAAACAATCCATACTTCATCTTTTTTGTTTCCTTCCTGTGCTTCTCTTTCATCAACCACCTCTCCCTTGGAGCTGACACCATCTCTGCAAACCAATCTCTCTCTGGGGACCAAACCCTTGTCTCTTCAGGTGGAAACTTTGAACTGGGATTCTACCAACCAGGTAACTCCAACTATTACATCTCCATGTGGTACAAGCAAGTCTCTCTTCAAACCATAGTTTGGGTAGCAAATAGAGACACCCCCATCTCTGATAAGTACTCTTCAGAGCTCAAAATCATTGATGGTAACCTAGTTCTTGTCAATGAATCAAAATCCCCAATTTGGTCTACAAATCAGACCTCCACCTCTTCAAATTCTGTAGTGGCAGTTCTTCTTGATGATGGTAATTTGGTTTTGAGAGATGGATCTAATTCAGCAGAACCCATATGGCAAAGCTTTGATTACCCTGCCAACACATGGTTGCCTGGTGGGAAAATTTCATACAACAAGAAAACTAATACCCACCAGCGCCTCACTTCATGGAGGAACTCAGAAGACCCATCTCCAGGGCTGTTTTCCCTCAGCCTAGATGCAAATAATAGTCAGTATATTATTGTGTGGAATGGGTCTGAGCAGTATTGGACCAGTGGTGCTTGGAATGGGCAGATTTTCAGCTTGGTTCCTGAAATGAGGTCTAATTACATCTATAACTTTAGCTATGTTGACAATGAGAATGAGAGTTACTTTACCTATTCTCTGTATAATCCTCAAATTATATCTAGATTCGTTATGGATGTTTCGGGGCAAATCAAGCAATTGACTTGGTTGGAGCCCACCCAGCAGTGGAATTTGTTCTGGTCTCAGCCGAGACAGCAATGCGAGGTTTATGCTCTCTGTGGGGCATTTGGCACCTGCAATCAGATTACACAACCCTTCTGCAATTGTCTGTACGGTTTCAGTCAGAGGTCGGTTGGGGATTGGAATTTGAGTGATTACTCCGGGGGTTGTGTGAGGAAAACCGAGTTGCAATGTGGGAATTCTACCGCTGCTAATCATCAGAAAGATGGGTTTTGGGAGTATCCCAACATGGAATTGCCCGTGCATCCTCAATCCGTGGGTGTTGGCAGCGCCGCGGAATGTGAGTCTTTCTGCTTGAATAACTGCTCTTGCACTGCATATGCTTATGATAGCAACGGGTGTTCGATTTGGACCGGGGAACTCATAAATCTCCAACAACTCTCGGCAAATGACGGTAGTGGAAGAACTCTTTATCTCAGGCTTGCTGCTTCTGAGTTTAAGAGCGCTAAAAATAACAAGGGGATCATTATTGGAGCTGCTGTGGGTTCAGTTGCAGTAGTAGGACTCTTGGGGCTTGTTTTTGTCCTCATCTGGAATCGGCAAACGAGATTGGTTGGAAAGACGAATGCAGTAGAGGGTTCATTGGTTGCTTTTGGATACAAGGATTTGCAAAATGCAACCAAGAATTTCTCCGAGAAATTAGGGGGAGGAGGTTTTGGTTCTGTTTTCAAAGGGACATTGCCCGATTCAACTGTCATAGCAGTGAAGAAGCTTGAAAGCATCAGCCAAGGAGAGAAGCAATTCCGCACGGAAGTCAGCACGATTGGAACTATTCAACACGTCAATCTTATTCGGCTTCGTGGGTTCTGTTCCGAAGGCAACAAGAAATTGTTGGTGTATGAATATATGCAGAATGGTTCCTTGGATTCCTATCTGTTCCACGGGAGGGATGAAAAGGTTTTGGACTGGAAAACAAGGTACCAAATTGCACTTGGGATGGCCAGGGGGTTGGC
>JAOTRH010042535.1:0-20060 GCA_034768845.1 Heliamphora exappendiculata
TAGGTGATGGTTAACACTTAGCTGTATATAATAGTATCATCTCCATCTGAGTCACTGCTATTATATGCTGGACCGAAGCTATGTCGGCTATTTAATTTTACTTAGTATGGTCAGTTACCTAGATAGTAAAATTAAAAAGAATTGGCCTGTCTGATTTTATGAAGGATAGTAGACATCTACCCATCGTGGCATGCTATTCTCGGGTTACTAGGCTGCTGGCGAATTAATTTTAAAATGGTATAGGAAACTAAATAAAAATAAATTTAAAATTTTGCTCATTATAATTAACGATTTTATTTAATTATGTGATTCTCAGGATTAAAATAGATTTTAACTCACTCACTTCAATACTCAATGAAAACAAACTTACGGGACCAAATTTTGTTAACTGAAAATGTAACTTGGATATAACTTTAACTACAAATGGTATTTTTTCAATACCAGGAAGTGTGTCTGTTTTAGAAAAAAGTTCTTCTTCGGAGCCGAAAGGCATGAAGAAGAAAGAGGTTCAGAAATAGGAAAACACATTTTCTAGGGTAGTTAGTGGGCCACAGACTGGTGTGAAAAAGCCGAAAGGTAGATGTTTTCACTGCAACCAGACCCGGCACTGAAAAAAGTTATGTTCAGAATTTCTCGGAAAGCAGAACAAACACGGTAATTTCTGTTCACTGATTGTGGAAATATGTTTGACGGTGTTATCTACCGATATCTAGTGTGTAGATATGGGAGCCACTAATCATGTCTGCAATTCATTGCAGGGGTTCCAAGAAACCCGACAACTTAATGATTGGGAGATTTACCTGCATATGGACAATAATACAAAGGTAACAGCAGTTGCAGTAGGAGATGCCACTCTCTGTTTTGGTAGAAATTGGGTATTAATATTGAGATATTGTCTTTATGTACCTGCCATTAAAAGGAACTTAGTTTCCATTTCTGGATTGGCTAAAGGCGGATATTTTATTTATTTTAATAACTCTGTGGTTATTAAGGATAATAAACGGATTATCTGTTCTGGTACATTGGGGAATAATCTTTATATTATTACTCTAATTTCTCCTACACTGCAACTAACTAAAATGAATAACACATCTAATTTACCATATAAGAGAAAGTTTTCTTCTTTAATGAACCAAACGTTTTTTTGGCACTTATGCTTAGGTCATATTAATCTAAAAAGAAATAATAGACTGGTAGCAGATGGACCTTTGAGTTCATTAGAAGTGGAGGTACTTCCAGTCTGTGAATCTTTCTTAGAGGGTAAGATAACCAAGAGGCCCTTTTCGGCCAAAAGCTATAGAGCTAAAAAACCGTTAGAGCTGGTTCATTCTGATGTGTGTGGTTCTATGACAATCCAGGCTAGAAGTGGCTTTGAGTACTTTGTCACTTTCATTGATGACTACTCATGGTATGGATACATTTACTTGATGCACCGTAAGTCTGAATGCTTTAAAAATTCAAAGAATTCAAAGCAAAAGCGGAGAAGCGTCTAGGTAAAAGTATCAAATCACTACAATCCGACCATGGTGCGGAATACCTCTTTGGAGAGTTTAAGGACTACTTATCATCAGAGGGGATTACATCCTAGTTGACTATACCTAGCACTCAGCGGAATGGTGTAGCAGAAAGAAGGAATGGGACTCTTATGGAAATGGTAAGGTCAATGATGAGTTATTCAGGTTTTCCACATTCGTTTTGGGGACTCGCTTTAGAGACAGCGATTTACATTCTGAACTTGGTACCTTCTAAGTCAGTACCTTCTACTCCTACAAAATTGTGGATCGGGCGTAAGCCTAGTCTGAAAGACATTCGAATTTGGGGGTGTCCAGCATATGTGCTGAAAGGGAACGCGGGTAAGTTAGAACCGAGGATAGAAGTCTATTTCTTTGTGGGGTATCCCAGGGAAACGAAAGGTGATCTATTTTATAATCCTAAGGATCAGAACGTCATTGTTAGCACCAATACCCGATTCTTGGAGGAGGATTATATTATAGACCACAGGTCCAATAACAAAATTTTTCTAGAAGAACTGAGAGGAAATTCCAGTAGAATGGAAGAGGAACCACAAGTTACTGATATTCTATTACCTCGTCGTAGTGGGAGAATTATCGGGACAGGTGCAAATCAAAAATAGGGTGCTCATGCGCAGGGTTCAGATTATGCACAACCTGTTACTGCTAGTACACAGACACAGGTAGTACCTCGTCGTAGTGGGAGGATTGTTCATCAACCTGACCGGTATATGTTCTTGGGAGAGTCTTTTGACAGGATCCCAGCAGAACTGGATATCGAGCCCTGTAACTACAATGAAGCACTACGAGACAAAGAAGCATATCTTTAGAAAAGGGCTATGAATTCAAAGATGGAATCTATGTATTCCAATTAGGTCTGGGAACTTGTAGAGCCACCCGAAGGAATAAAACCCATTGGATGCAAGTGAAACTACAAGAGGAAGAGAGGAGTAGAAGGAAAGATTGAAACCTTCAAAGCTAGGCTTTTTGCTAAAGGATTCACTCAGAAAGAAGGGATCGACTATGAGGAAACATTTTCGCCGGTAGCCATGCTTAACTCTATCTGAATTTTCTTATCCATTGCCGCACATTTCGATTACGAAATCTGGCAAATGGATGTCAAGACAGCTTTTTCTAACAGAAGTCTTGACGAGTGTATCTATATGATACAACTAGACGGGTTCATTGCAAAGGGCCTGGAGCACATGTTGTGCAAGCTTAAGAGATCCATTTATGGAGTTAAGCAGGCATTGAGGTCTTGAAGCACTCGGTTTGATCAAGCTATAAAATTTTATAATTTTGATCAAAATTCGGATGAATCCTGTGTGTACAAGAAGCGTGACGGGAGTGTGGTAATCTTCTTAGTACTTTATGTAGACGATATCTTGCTCATCGAAAACAATATGGGGGCATTATCTATGGTTAAAGTATGGTTATCTGGGCAGTTCGATATGAAGGACTTGGGAGAAGCCAGTCACATCCTTGGGATCAAGCTTATGCAAGATCGAAAAAAAGGATGTTGGGCCTATCACAAGCAAAGTATGTCGATGATATCCTTGCTCGTTTCAGCATGTAGGATTCCAAGAAAGAGTTTCTCCCTTTTAGGTCTGGAATCACTCTATCTAAGGATCAGTGTCCTAAGACACTTGATGAGATAGAGAAGATGAAGGCGGTTCCTTATTCTTCAACAGTAGGAAGCCTCATGTATGCTATGCTTTGCACTTGACCCAATATCTTCTTTGCCGTTGGCATGGATAGAAAATATCAGTCTAATCCAGAGCAAGAGTATTGAATTGTGGTAAAGAATATAATCAAGTACTTGAAAAGGACTAAGGATTATATGTTGATTTACCAGGCTGACAGTTTAGTACCTTTTAGGGTACACAAACTCAGATTTTCTCTCAGACATAGTGCTTGCATCAGAAGACAACCTTGTAGATCCTTTACGTAGAGCTTACCGGCTAAGACTTTTGATAGCCATGTAAAGGGCATGGGAATCAGATGTATGACAGCATAATTTTGAGTATAAGTGAGAGATTGTTAGGATTAGTTTACTATAAATCATGTTTTTAGTATTTAATTTTATTTTTAATAAAATTAATTTTCTATTTTATGAGAATCTTTATGAGCAATGTACATAAATTATTTATTTGTTATGCATGAATGTCCGATATTCTGTATAGTATTTAATCTGGTGTGTAGAGTGCGGCTTACATACAGAAGACCAAATTATAGGTTCTTACATAATATAAGTTTTATGTTCACAGTTTATATGGAAATAGACATACTATCGGTACGACTGTGGCACAGAGTTTTAGTAGGTCTGTCTTGGTTGTGGGGAACAGATAATAGCGTCGTCTATTGTTCTGACTCTCTGTGCCAGTACACTTTGTATGTATTGAACGGGACATTTGGAGTAATTAATTTAGTACTGACTACTGACTATATAAATTAATTCACTCCCCAAGGTAATAATGAATAGTGCTTATCCTCCTAATCCTGAAATAATTATTGATTTGCATATATTTAATATTCGTTGTTTTGATTCATTAGAGGGTGCGATCTTATATGGGTCTATATTCCCGATAAGTTGAATAGTGGTATTATTTATATGGTAAATATTAATTATTGACGAAATTCACGTCCCGAGTGATCGAGATTGACGATACCCCCTTAAGGATGCTTATAAGTTTTGACTGGGCCAAACTCTGCAAGTGGATTTAATTATCTAGCGGTCAAATAAGTTAAGCGAAAGGGCTTAAAGATTATCAAGATGCCGATTAAATTAAGTTGTCAGTAATTAAATTTAATTGGCGGGCATCGAGAATCTTAACGTGAGGAGAAATGGTAAGCATTTAATAGTAGGAGCTCAATGCAAGAAGGTCTTGAGATTATGGATCAGAGTGCAATTATAGTTTTTTAGTGGTGTGAACTGTAATTCAGTATTTTATGAAAATTCTAAAAAATACTATGTCTTTTCATAATTACAGAAACCATCCGTAGGTATCTGTGTTCTACTAGAAGTCTTACTCATAATTACTCTCCAGGTCCCTGTTGTAACCCTATATATATGCGGGTAGGCTGAACCAGTTGAGATTTATTTTCATATCATTCTTGATATATTATTTTTGTCTTTTAAGACTTAAAAAATATATCAGAGTTTTGCCAGTACAAGTTCTCGGAGGATCGTAGCCCACACTACGTTCGAGGATCGCATAAGAGAATACGGTAGAAGATCTTGCAGGGGCTTCAACTCGGAATCAAGTCGTAGTTGAAGATTAGATCTACAAGAGGTATTCTTCTAAATTAACTTTGGTTGCACGGGTTTATTTTTGATCGTTTGACGTCAAAAGTTTTATCTAAAAACCGTTTCGGCGTTTACCCGTCCAGTTAATATTTTACTGAAAGTCGTTTTAAAAAATAATGACCTTAGCAGTATTGCCTCCAACACCGACATGATACGAGAGACGATGGAGAAGATTGCAGTGATTTGCCAACGCCTATTGACAGCTCAGAGATGCCAGAAGAGTTATGCAGATCAGAGGAGAAGGCGTTTGGAGTTTGTAGTGGGAGATCACGTGTTTCTAAAGGTCTCGCCGCGTAGAGGTTTGATGAGGTTTAGTCGTAACGGAAAGCTATCACCACGTTTAATTGGGCCTTTTGAGATTCTTGATAGTGTTGGAGAGGTCGCTTATCGTTTAGCTTTTCCACCTTAGTTAGCGTATGTACATAATGTATTCCACGTTTTTATGCTTCGAAGGTACGAACCTGATCCTTCACATGTTTTAGATTGGGCCGAGCTGTGGGTTGATGAGGATGGTACCTATGAGGAGCAACCAGTGAAGATTCTAGACACGAAGGAGCAAGTGTTGAGAGACAGAACAACTGCTTATGTCAAAGTTCTATGGCTTCATCACACAGTTGAAGAAGCGACGTGGAAGCTTGAGTCTGGGATGCGTGCAAGATACCCGGAGTTGTTTACCTCGTGACCTTGTAGCGAATTTTGGGGGAAAACTTTCTTAAGTGGGAGAGTTGTGAGACCATGTTCTGTTTCTTTTGAGTTATATATATATTCGACGTGTTTATTCGTGTTTATATATATTTTGATGCATGTTTGAGTTTAAATATCCATGCTGGGTTGGTTCCATGGGTTGTTGGAAGTTACGGTTCGAATTTCAAAAATTTTAAAAAAAAGATATTTTTGAGGCCTATAAATATCTAGAGTTAGATATTTTCAAAAGGATATTTTTAAAACTTACGCTCTAAGTTTTTTCATTTTCTCTATACCTTCTCTCTAACTTCTCGGGGGCCTGGGGCTTAGTTTTTTACGGTCCAACAGTCAATCCTTGTTGTTGGCATCATAGTCTACACATCCATCTAGACATAATTTTATTCCGGTGAAGCTTGATTTTTCACGTGGATCAAGACGTCAAGTTTTTAACTCACCGAGGTAGGATCCTAAACTGTTAAGTTGTTAAAGGGTGTTACATGTGATCTTATGCATATCTACCGTTTTAAAATGCATGAAAAGTGATTTATGTTTAATTCATATTTTTGATTTAAAAAAGCATTTTTCATCATTTTGATGGATGGATATGTGTTTCGAGAGTTTTCTTTTGAGGTTTTGGTGTGGGGTTTGGACGTGCGAGTGTTCAAGGATGTTTAAAGGTGTTTGGAGGCTTGATTTGAGGTTTGAAGGGCAAAACCGTGGCTTAAAATTATTTTTCTAGGTTGCCCAGTCGACTGGACCATGGTAGTCAGTCGACTAGATTTTGATTTGGGCTTCTCAGTCGACTAGACCATGGTAGTCAGTCGACTGGATTTTGATTTGGGCTTCTCAGTCGACTGGACCAGGAGGGTCAATCGACTGGATTTCTTTTATTTTGTGCCCAGTCGACTGGACTAGTGGGTCAGTCGATTGGATTCCTTATGTTGGGTTTTTTCTCCTTTCTAATGTGTTTCCAATGGACTGATGGGTTGGGCCCAGTCGACTGAAGTGCTGGGTGTGTGGTTTGGGTGGTTTGGTGATCCCTTTGGGTGAATGGTTGGGTTTTTTTGGGATAAATGTTCGGTTTTTGAGAAAAATGTGTTTTATTGAAGGTTTGGAGCTAGCATGTGAGGTTGAGTCTCAACTTTTAAAACGTTTTGATGAAAATCATGTTTTTACATATTTTGTTTAATCTCCATGGTTAATGGATTGGATTTCTTTTTATACATGTGTTGTATAAACTATTTTACGGATGGTTTTTAAATGTTATCTATAGATGTACCATGGCAGTGGGTGTGTTGAGTTAGGCTTTTATTGCTCTTCGGTGAAAGTCCAGAAATATGCACAAAGTAGGTCCCTACGTGCCTTTAGGTTAATCCCCGTAAACGAGGTTGGTAGGTGCTTAGTGCCCTCGGGTTGTGAACCCATAAATTAAGTGGTTGGTGGGAGCTTAGGGCCCTCAGGTTCTGAACCCGTAAACTAAGTTGGTTGCCTCCGTGAATGGCGTTATTTACGTTGTCGTGACTCCGTATATAACTTGACATTACCGAGCAGGCCATAAGTGGCGACTAGGTAATGGACAAGAGTCTATAGTTATTACCTTTATCTTTGTGAGAGAGTCGATACATATGATTACATTTTATCTATTCTCATCGGCTGTGTGACCCGAGTGGAGAATACTACGTTTTTTACTGCTTTCCCTTAACTGTGACATGATATTTGGCAGGATGATATGCATAGTTTCAAGGATAGAAAATTGATAGTTTTTTAGAGGAAAACATTTTAGCTGCTATGGTTGAGCTTATGTGCTTATAATTGCATAACATGCTTTACAGTTTTATGTAATCTGTTTCTATTGGGTTTCGACTCACGGTGTGAAAATTTGCTATAAAATCATTTTCAGATAAGCATGTGGAGTTGACCTAGATGTAGTGGTGATAGAAGACTTGCTATAGCTTTTCCTATTTTTGTGACATGTAGTTTACATGTGATGCCTATTTCTGAAGGCGAGTTTTATACGCCTTGGGACGATATATTTATTCATGTGTGAGAATGCATGTTTACTGTTTATGAGAGATAAATTTTGGAAATTTTTTATCCAATATCGTCTATTTTTTAGTTGAAGGTTTTTCAATTGCAAATCTTATTTCATAAACGGTGTTTGGTGGGCTTTTGCGTGACCCTAGAGTTTGGGGCGTGACATAATATATCTACTTTATTTTTTCTATTAATTTAATTAATTCAAAAAATTTGATTTTAATTAAAATTTTATAAAGGAAAATAAAATTAAGTTTTTTTTAATTAAAATTTTTTAATTAAATAGAAAAATCTTAGATATTTTATTTTTTACAAAATAGCACGTTTAAGATAATTTTTTTATAAAATCAAATATCTTGAAAAAACATAAAAACTAATTTTGGATTTTGAGTTAATTAAATAGAAAAATATTTAATCTTAATAAATTATTATTTTCAAAAAATGTGTGACTAAAAATAAAATAATTAAATGTCTTTAATCACTACCTTAGCTGAAAAGATAAAGAAAAAACTGTGCATTCATCGAATATTTTATTTGTTACGCATTGAAACACGAAAAGATAGTTTGGCAAATCAGAATCTTTAGAATCACGTACACGGAAAAATGTTTTGAATTCTTTCAAATTGTGTGATTTTTAAAATTAATAAATTTATTTTAATTAAATAAATTTTTATAACCTTCAAAAATATTTTAAAAATCTAAGTGGGAGAGAAAATTTATTCACAGATAAATTCCACGGTCTCCATAACCAGTTTGTAGGCGATGTAATTAATTCTGCGTGTTGGCAGTAGAGTATTCCTCTCCATTGGACAGATTAATTGCGGTATCACCAGTACAAACCTCCTTCAGGGATAACACTAGATAATTGTTAGTATGGATCACTTCTCCATCGGAACAGTTCATTATGAAGCGATTAATTTGGGATTAGTGGTGGTTAACACTTAGCTGTGTATAACATTATCCTCTCCATCTGAGTCACTGTTATTATTTACTGAACCAAAACTATGTCAGCTATTTAATCTTACTTTGCAGGGCCAGTTGTCCTGATAGTAAAATTAATAGGAATTGGCATGTCTGAACAAACGATGGATAGTAGGCGTTCTCCCATCAAAGCAAACTATTCACAAGGTACTAGGCAGCTGGCAAATTTTTTTAAAATGGTAGTGGGAACCAAATTAAAATAAATTTAAAATTTTTCTCGTCATTATTAATGGTTATTTTTAATTATGTAATTCTCAATATTAAAGTGGTTTTCAATTCACTCACGTCAATACTAAAAAAAATAAACTAACACAACCAAACTATGTAGACTAAAAAAGAAACTTGGACATTGTCTTAACTGATGAGGATTATAAATTTATATTAACTGAGATTTGTCTAATAATACCTGATGAGGAGGCGATCGGACAGGAAACCCAAGTCCATCGGAAGTGGCAAAAAGCTTATCAGATGGCTCGCTGTTACATTTTAGCTTCCATGTCAGATATTTTGCAGCATCACTATTAGTCTATACCCAGTGCTTATGAACCTCAAAAAATTATTTGGGGATCAAAATCGTGTTGCTAGGCAAGTAACCATGAAGTTTCTTATGAATATAAGCATGGCTGAAAGCATCCCAGTTAGAGATCATATCCTGAAGATGATTAGTCTTCTAAATAAACTGGAGATTCTAAGAGCTGAAATTGATAGGAAAACCCAAGTCAATATCATACTCCAGTCATTGCCTAATAACTTTAAGCAGTTCTTCTTGAATTATACCATGAATAAGCTCAACTTTTCCTTGACAGAACTTTTTAAAGAACTTTAAGCAACTTAGGGTGTTCTTAGGAAGTCAAGTTCTGTGCACATGGCTGAAAAATGTTCTTCATCTAAGCCGAAAGACAATAAGAAGAAAAAGGTTCAGAAATAAGGAGACATAGGTCCAAAAACTGTTAAAGAACCAAAAATTAGTGTGAAGAAGTCGAGAGGTAAGTGCTATCACTTTAACCAGTTTGGGCATTAGAAAAGCAATATTTAGTTTTTCTCAATAAGCAGAACAAACTAGGTAATTTCTATTCACTAGTAGTTGGAACATGTTTAGCGGTGTTAACTACCGATATTTGGTGTGTTGATGCGGGAGCCACTAATCATGTCTGTAATTTTTTACAGAAGTTTTAAAAAATCAAGCAGCTCAGTAATGAAAAAATATACCTACATATAGGCAATAATACAAGGGTGACAGCAATTGTAGTATGAGATGTCACTCTCAGTTTTAGTAGAAATAGATTTTAATTTTGAAAGATTTGTCTTTATGTATCTTCAATTAGAAGAAATTTAATTTTAATTTTTAATTTAATAAATGATAAATATTCTATTCATTTTAATGACTTTGTGGTTATTAAGAAAAATAAAAGTTTTATTTGTTCTGGGATATTGGTAGATAATTTGTATGTTATATCTCTTATCTCTCCTATAGTGCAACTAACTGAATTGAATAATACATCTAATTTACTATATAAAAGAAAGCTTTCTTTTCTAATGAACCTAACATTTCTTTTGCACTTACGCTTGGGCCATATTAATCTAAAAAGGATAAATAGACTAATAGAATATGGACCTTTGAGTTCATTGAAAGTTCTAGTCTGTGAATCTTGTTTAGAGGGTAAGATGACCAAGAGACCCTTTTCAACCAAAGGCTATAGAGCTAAAGAACCATTGGAACTGGTTCACTCTGATGTATGCAGTCCTATGATAATTCGAGCTAGAGGTGGCTTTGAGTACTTCGTCAATTTTATTGACAATTACTCAAAGTATGGATACATTTACCTGATGCACCATAAGTCTGGATGTTTTGAGAAATTCAAAGAATTCAAGGCGAAGGCGGAGAAGCGTCTAGGTAAAAGTACTAAATCACTCGGGGTCAAATTAAGGTGTCTACGAAAGGTTGTTCATCAATCCGATCGGTATATGTTCTTGGAAGAGTCTTATGACAGGATCCTTGATGAATTTGATACTGAATCCTATAATTACAATGGAGCACCCTAAGATAAAGGTATAAAAAACTTGATAAAAGACTATAATTTTGAGATGGAGTTTACATAATATAATCAAGTTTGGGATCTTGTAGAACCACCCGAAGGTATTAAATTCATCGGATCGATGCAAGTGAGTTTATAAGAAGAAGAAAAGAGCATACGAGAAGATGAAAACCTTCAAGCCTAGACTTATTGCCAAAGGATTCACTCAAATAGAAGGGATCAACTATGAGTAGACTTTTTCACCAGTAATCGTGCTAAAGTCTATCTGGATTCTTTTATCCATTATAGCTCATTTCAATTACGAATTTGCCAAATAGATGTGAAAACTGCATTTCTTAATGAAAATCTTAATGAGTACATTTATATGATGCAACCAAATAGTTTTATAGTGGGACCACATACTCTCATTTTACCCCAGTACACACAGACCCCCCTTTCAGGATAGTATACTAAATATCATAAATTTTATTGGTTATAATATTTAATTTTATTTTAATAAAATTAATTTTTTATTTTATGAAAATCTTAATGAGTAATGAATGCAATATCATTTCTTTAATGTTATGCATGGATATCTTTTATTCTGTACAGTATTTAATCTGGTGTATAGAGTACGACTTGCACACAAAAAAATAGATTATAGGTTATTACAGAATATAAGTATTTGTTCATAATTTAGATGGAATTAGATAAACCATCAGTACGAGTGTAGCACAAAATTTTAGTAGGTCTATCTTGGTTATGAAAAATAGATAATAGTATCGTTTATTATTCTGACTCTCTATACTAGTACACTTTGTATGTATTGAACGGGACAATATTGAAGTAATTAGTTTTATACTGACCATATAAATTAATTCACACCCCAAGGTTATAATGAATGCTTATGCACTTAATTCCAAAATAATTATTATTTACGTATATTTAATATTCGTTCTTTTGATTCAATATAGAGTGCGATCTTTTATGAGTTAATAGTCTTGGTAAGTTAGATAGCGGTATTAATTATATGATGAATATTAAATTTTGTAGGTGAATTTAATTATCCAACGGTCAAATAAGTTAAGCGGAAGGCCTTAAAGAATTTTAAGATGCCGATTAAATTAAAATTGTCAGTAATTATATTTAATTGACGGGTAACGGGAATCTTAATGTGGTGAGATGAGTTAAGCATTTAATAATAGGAGCTCAATACAATTGGTCTTAAGATCATGGCTAGAAGTGCAGTTACAGTTCTTTAATGGTATAAACTGTAATTTAGTATTTTATGAAAATTACAGAAATCGCTACAAGATTTTCATAATTATAGAAATCGCTGAGATGCTTGCATATTTGTAAAAATCACTAGAAGGGTATCTCGGTCACACTAAAAGTCTATGTCATAATTACTCTACAGGTTCCTACTATAGCACTATAAATATGTGGTTAGGCTAAATTATTTTAAGAGTTGTCTTTCAAGACTAAGGTTGATCAGATTCTGCCGGTACTAGTTCTCGAAGGATCGTATCCTACACTACGTTTCGGAATCACATCAGGAATACAGTAGAAGGTCTGTTCGAAACTTCAATTAGGAGAATCAAAGTTTGTAGTTCAAGAAACGATCGAAAGGTATTCATCTAAATTAACTGTAGTAGCACGGATTTTATTTTGATCATTTGACAAAAAAAAATTAATCTAGAGCATGTTTCGGCGATTACCCATCTAGTTGTTTTTAAAAAAAAATCATATTCAAATCAATGATCTTGACAGTTTGCCTCTAACAATTGGTATCAGAGCCGTTTTGATTATGTTTACGGTTAATCGAAGGGCCAAGTAGATTTAGAACTGTGCGAATTTTGTTCTGCAGGCATTTTAATCCCGATTTTATGATCATCATTATTTTCATATTTGATTGAATGCGTTGATGATGATTATTATTTAATTTTTAATCATGATAGTTTATCGAAATAATTTAAGTTTTTTTAGTTCGAATGTAGCCTTCGGGACATAAGTTTTTGATGTAAAAATTTTTATTTATTTTTAAATATTATTTAGAATATTTAAAAACATGTTTGAATGTCTAAGAACACAAATAAGAGGCAGCGGTATAATTGACAGTACCAGCGGTGGTTTCGGGTGGTTCGGGCACGGATCGCAGTAGTTTTTCTATGATCTTTTTGATATTTTTTTCTAGAATTTTTTTTTTGCAATTTTAGGCTTAAAAACAGTATTAAAAAAATTCTTGAAAACACAAAAAAATAAAAGAAAAATAGCCTAGCGGTGGAGCCTTAGGTGGCAACGATTTAGGACCATTTTCGGTGATTTTTTTGAGTGTTTTCGAAACTATTTTGGGCAGGTTTTTAGGCATAAAACAGTATTAAAATATACCTGAAAATAGTCCAAAAATTGAAGAAAAACATGCATGAAAATAGGCGACAAAAGGCGACGGCGGCAAGGTGCGACGGCACTAGGCTGTTTCGAGGCTATTTTTTGAGCCTTTTCGGCACTATTTTTGAGACATTCTTTAGGGCAATATGTGGCTATATATTAGTACCAAAAATAGCAAAAAACGATAACCAAAAGGACTATAGAACGATGTGACAAAAGGCGATTGCTGCGGCAGCTTCTAGCGACGGTGGCATGGGCTATTTTCGGGTTTTCGAAAGTCATTTTTTGGACTGTTTTTGTTCTGATTTTTTGATAGTAAAATAGTATTTTTTGTAATTTATTTTTCAAAAAAATGGGAATGAAAATAGAGTTCGAGAGTGGTAACAAAAGCCATCAGAAGCGGCGATAATGTGCGGCGCCGGCGGGTGACCAGCGGTGGAGGTTTGGTTTAGGGCTTTTGGTGGCTATTTTTTTTATATATTTGAGACCAGGGCATTATTGTATTTGTATAACACTAATTTACAAAGAATCCTAGTAGGATTTAGATACCGATAAGCAGCTTTCTGTAAGGATTAAAAGAATTGGTGCCTATCTGATTGTAGAAAGCTAAAACTCATTAGAGTTTTAATTTGATCATAAAATTAGAACATATATATCTTGTATTTGTTATTTATATAAATTACGAGGATAATATATATCTATTTTTTATTTTTTATTTAATTTAATTAATTCGAGAAATTAGATTTTAATTAATATTTTGTAAAGACAAAAATAAAATTAAATTTTTTTAATTAAAATTTTTAATTAAATAAAGGAATGTAGATATTTTATTTTTTTTATAAAATAACACATTTAAGATGCTTTTTTAATAAATCGGATATCTTGAAAAATGTAAAAATTAATTATGAATTTTGGATTAATTAAATAAAAAATATTTAATTTTAATAAAAAAAATTTAAAAATGTGTAACGTAAAAATAAAATATTTGAATACCTTTATTCAATATCTTAGTTGCAAAATGAGGAAACAATTGTGCATTCATCGATAACTTTACTTATTACGCATTAAAATACGAAAAATTGGTTTGACAAATCGGAATCTTTTGAATCGTGTACATGAAAATATGTTTTGGAATCTTTAGGATTGTGTGATTTTCTAAATTAATAAATTTATTTTAATTAAATTAATTTTTATAACCCTGAAAAATATTTTAAAAAATTAAGTGGAAAAGAGAATTTATTCACAAATAAATTCTACAGTTTCAATCACCAGTTCGTAAGTAATGTAATTAATTTTGTGTGTTAGTAGTAAAACTTTTCTCTCCATCAGATAGAGTTAATTGTGGTATCGCCGGCACAAACCTCCTTCGAGGATAATTTTAGATAATTGTTAGTGTGGATCACTTCTCCATTTGAAGAGTTCATTGAGAAGAAATTGATTCGAAATTAGGTAGTGGTTAACACTTAACTATAAATAATAGTATCCTCTTCATTTGAGTCACTATTATTATTTACTAGATCGAAACTATGTCAGCTTTTTAATTTTATTTGGCAAGGTCAGTCGTCTAGATAGTAAAATTAAAAGGAATTGACCTGTCTGGTCTTATGAACGATAGTAGAAGTTTTCACATCGAGGCATGCTATTCACAAGGGACTAGGCTGCTGGCGATTTTTTTTTAAATGGTAAAGGGAACTAATTTTAAAATAAATTCAAAACTTTTGCTCGTCATAGTTAACGATTATTATAATTATATGATTCTCATAATTAAAATAGTTTTTAATTCACTCACAACCATACTAAAAGAAAACAAACTAATAAGACCAAACTATGTAGATTGAAAAAGAAATTTGGATATTGTCTTAACTGTCAAGGACTACAAGTTTGTATTATCTGATATTTGTCCACTAGTGCCTGATGAGGGGCCGACCGAACTGGAAACCCTTATCAAAAGTGGTAAAAAGTTTATCAGATAGCTCATTGTTACATTTTGACTTCTATGTCAAATGTGTTGCAGCAACAACATCAGTTTATGCCCAGTGCCTATGACATAATTATGAACCTCAAAAAACTATTTGGAGATCAAAATTATGCTGCTAGGCAGGCGGCCATGAGATCTCTAATGAATACAAGCATAGCTGAAGGCACCTCAGTTAGGGATCCTGTTCTGAAGATGATTAATCTTCTGAATGAACTAGAGATCCGAGGAGCTGAAATTGACAAAGAAACCAGATCGATATCATACTCCAGTCACTTTCTGATAACTTTAACCAGTTCTACCTGAATTATTCCATGAATAAGCTCAGGTTTTCATTGACATAAATTTTTAAATAATTTCAAGCAGGCGAAGGTGTTCTTAAGAAGCCAGATACTATGCATGTGACTGAAAAAAGTTCTTTCTCTAAGCCGAAAGGCAAGAAGAAGAAAAAAATTCAAAAACAGGGAGGTACAGGTCTAAAAGTAGCTAAGGGGCCAAAAGATAGTGTGAAAAAGTTGAAAGGAAAATGCTATCACTATAACTAGTTTTGGCATTAGAAAAGTAATGTCTTATTTTTCTCAATAAACAGAACAAGCAAGGTAATTTTTATTACTAGTTGATGAAATATGTTTAGCGATGTTATCTACCAGTACCTAGTGTGTAGATACAAGAGCCACTAATTATGTCTGTAATTTTTTGTAAGAGTTTCATGAAATCAGGTAGCTCAGTAATGGAAAACATTTACCTATATATGAAAAATAATACAATGGTGGCAGTAGTTGCTGTAACGATCCAATTTTTCTAAGCCTCTAAATTAAGAACATTAAATCACCAAAAACTAAATTTTTTATATTAGGGTTAAATTAAGATTAAAAGTCTCAAAGGATTTAGCATAGAATCGAATCTCAGAACCAAAAATCCTAGAACGCTATAAAAGAAAGGAAATTTTCAATTTGGTCCAAGAACAATAACAAAATTTTAAAAAAGACCCAAATCGAAGACGTACACAAATAATAAGACTCTAAGTCTAAAGAGTATGAAAGCTAAGTGCCAACTCAATAATGAAGAAGAAAATATACGCAAAAACTTAATATTTCATAAATTTCAATAATTACATGTTTCACCCTAAACTTTTAGATAATTATACTTTTAGCCTAAAACACCCCACAATTGGTAAATTCGTGCTAAACTACACACCTATTACGAAAAGCACCATAAAATTTTTTTATAATCACTCTAGAAGTCATCAATAATCTTAGTCATAATTACATGTAAGTCCCTCAATTATCACTATCTGCACAAAAGTCTGCGAGGTAATTCTCATCCATTCCTACAACAAACACTAACTCATGAATAAAATATAAAAGTACTCGATTTCAGATTATGGGAATTAGCGATGAAAACCTACAAAGAACCCCCTAAAAAAATTGAGTTAGGACGGGAACAAAACCCTAAAGTTCAAAGAAAAATTCTACATAATATAGAATTCTCTAATACTAAATTCTAAAAATCGAAAATCATAAATAATCATAAACTTATAAGTTAGTCCAGTAAGATGGAGAAATTATAAAAAAGACAAGCTGAATCCAAGTGTAATTTTACACAATCTTTTAATCAAATAAAAACGAAACCCTAAGACACAAGGTTTAAACCCTGAACCCTTGAGGACAGTTGATATTCAAAATTTAAACCCTAAAACCACATAAAACCATAGGATCACAATCCTACAACTTGACACAAGAAAAATCATGGATCATGAAAAATATTAGAAATATGGCCCAAATAAAATTACAAAGCCCGACTCTTTTGATTAAGCTCAAATCGTAGTATTAGCGATGGTTAGCCGATAAGATCTTATATCGCTAGAATGATGAAAACTCTAACTCAACCCAAAATCCTAATTCAATTCGGAAACCCTAAAGAAGACCAAATATTCAAAGATAAAATTCTAATACTTAAAAAAGACTCCTAACGTCTTAAATTACGTAAATAACATGAAATATAAGATTAAAAATAAAAAATTCTCATAATTAGGGTATAATGACTATTTTGCCCCTAGTATAGAAAAAAATCTTAAAAATTCAAGTTTTGACACATGGACACCCTAAATCAGATATTTAGATAAAATTAAATAAAAAAAGACAAAATAACAATAAAAATGATAAAAATTTCCTTGCATGGCTGGCCACATTGGGATTAGTGCATAAAAAGTCACTTTTTGCCTTTTTCTGCTTAAAAATAAGAAAAAGTTATACAAATTAAGTCTTATTATGACTCAAGACTTTTTAAATAAGTAATATACATAATAATATAATAATATAGGTAAATAAAAGTAAACAAATCATTATTTAAAATCTGTACACAATAAATAAGTGAAAAAGTCAATTCTAGTCAAACTAACTTAATTTAGTTTAAAAGCCTACACCTATTTAATTAATTGCTATCAAAATTATAATAAATCATGAAAATACTAAATTAATTATAAATACATTAATATAATAGGTTTTAGTAGGTTTAGATACCAAAAAGATACATAAATTTAATATTTTATGCATATTCTTCCACAAAATAGTCCCAAAACTTAATTTAAAACCCAAATTAAACGCAAAAAATTGCTTTTTAGTCTCCTAAATAGGCCTGGCCAAAATTTACCTACCCCAAGTCTGGAAATATGTCTCTCAAGCCACTTCCACCTCTCATGCAACCAATAAAATTAAAGAAAATTCAATTTAAAGCTTCATTGCAATTATTATCTTCCATTATGAAATCTTTTCTATAAAAAAAAGGCGTAACCATCCATTCTCTTCATATGGTTCGGCTGAGAGGGTGAGAGAGTGAGAAACCAAAAATTCTCTAAGTGTTTTCAAAGTAAAAGAAGAGAAGAAGAGAGAATGAAGAAAGAATGATGAGAGGATCGAGTAGCAAGCTACAAAGCTAAGTCCCATTCTTTCTCAACATTTTAAGCATCAAAAGAGGTAAGTACACTCTCTAAAACTCTCTGATATTCTCTTTTAAGGTAACTTTCAATCCATCTCTATAATCAACCCTAAGAAGATAAAATAAAGAATAACTCAAAAAGATGTCATATGAGTAGTTTATGAACTGTTTATGTATGAGCAAGTTTTGCATGTGTTTGCATGTGTGTATTATTAAGTTTTATGAATTAAATATGTTTTGAATTTTTGATTTATTTGAGTTTATAACATGAATGCAAAGAAAATACAATAAAAATGGACATCACATGAGCTAAGTTATTAAAACCCTAAGTTACCTGCTTTTTTGGGCATACCGAGATTCTGTCACCAACTTTAAAACACCATAACTAAATGTAGAAAAATGGTCTCGAAGTGATTTTTGTGTCCATATTTATATTTTTAAGTCATATTTCATAAAAAATTTGTTTGAAGTAATTTCGTTGGGGAGAACTGTAGATATGCCATTTTTTTTCAAATAGTGTCATATCTTGACCACTCCGAGTTCTAGATCTGAAAACACTAAGTTAGAGTGAGAACCGTGCTTAGGTCAAAACGTAAAACTTGTAGAGGACATATTTATCTTTCTGTTCACCAAACATGAGCTAAAAATATGAAGTCTGGATGGGCCACAACACCTTCCAAAGTCACTATTGAGGTTCAATGACTAACAGACCTCTCTGTCACACATTTTTGTGAGACCCAAAACCCAACTGTTTAGTAGCCAAATTCAAAAGTGGTAAATACAAAAAATGTAACTAACATATTAAACTAAGTACTGGGCAAAAATCAACCCAAAATATCCTCTGATGGTACCCAGAAGGTTTTGAGAATTCTCTGTTGAAAACTCACTCTGTAAACCCTTTTTAAGCTAACTGAACCATTTTTACAAATTGGCCAAAATCACTATCTTTTTCCAACCAACTTGCCTTATCTCAAAACATGAAACTTGTAGGGGACACCTTACACTAAAACCTCCCCAAGAATCAGACTCATAATCCTTGAATTGGTGTCCCAAAATCCTGGCCAACAGAGGCCTAAATTATGTACTTTTTTCTGTAAAGTGCTGAATGATTTTTTCTTAATTAAATCAAATGGCCTTTTTTGTTCTAAGATCTAACATTAGTGCTAAACATGAAAGTTGTAGAAAAAATTTTTATTTAATTGGTGCTCAAAAAATTTGAAATTAAATCCATGCCTAGGTACTTCAAAACACTGTCGAAAGTTTTGAATTGGCGCTTGAATAATTACCGAATTTTGGCTAAATGTATAAGTAATGTGTCACATTGTGGAATTTGAATATATAAATTTTAAATGACTTATGTGAATGATTTGTGTATGAAAATAATAATTTAATGAATAGAACTCATGCCGCTAGGTTGAATTTATGTCTCGTGAATTATCGCTTGTGGTTTACATACTTGTACTCCATGATAATAATTTTACAATTCTATGTAATGCAGTCATATGCCATTTTTGTTGGAGGCAATACTACCAAGATCATTATTTTTGAAAAATAATTTTTGGTAAAAAATTAACTAGACAAACAAACGCCGAAATGGATTCCAGATAAAACTTTTGACGAAGAACGATCAAAATAAAATCCGTGCAACCAAAATTAATTTAGAAAAATACCTCTTGTAGATCTAATCTCCAACTACGAGTTGATTCCGAGTTGAAGCTCCAGTCAGATCTTTTACTGTATTCCTTTACGCGATCCTTGAACGTAGTGTGGGTTACGATCCTCCGAAAACTCGTACCGATAAAACCTCAATATCTTTCGTCTTGAAATATAAAATATGATATCTCTGATATATGGCATATGAACTATCAATCTCAAACTGGTTCAGCCTACCAGCGTATATATAGGGATACAACAGGGACCTGCGAAGTAATTATGAGTTAGACTTCCAGTGGAACACAGACACCTACTGGAGATTTCTGCAATTATGGAAAGAGATGCAGTGGTTTTTGCAGTTTCTATAAAATATCGAATTACAGTTCATACCACTAAAGAACTATAATTGTATTCTGACCCATAATCTCAAGACCTTCTAGCATTGAGCTCCTGTTATTAAATGCTTACCATTTCTTTCCACGTTGAGACTTTTGATACCCGTCAATTAAATTTAATTACTGATAATTTAATTTAATCGGCATCTTGATATTCCTTAAACCCTTCTGCTTAACTTA
>JAOTRH010042556.1:0-20059 GCA_034768845.1 Heliamphora exappendiculata
TTTCTTCCATTCCATAGCTCATATGGAGTTTTCTTGAGAGAAGCTCTTATCATAGCTCTGTTTATGATAAAACAAGCTGTGTTAACAGCCTCGGCCCAAAAGTATCGTGGTAGATTATTTTCACAGAGCATGGTTCTAGCCATTTCTTCTAGTGTCCTGTTCTTCCTCTCAACAACTCTATTTTGTTGAGGGGTTCTACGAGCTGAGAAGTTATGGTTAATACCATTTTCATCACAAAATTTTTCAAAATCTTTATTTTCAAATTCTCTACCATGATCACTTCGGATAGCGTACCGTCAGTAAGGGTTGCTCGGCTTCCCGATAATCCCTGAAACGGATTAACATTCAGGGCATCAGGTCGACCAGGCAGGGGGTTTGAAGGACAATGCACATGCGAAAATGCAAATAAAAATTTTTATTAAGAACCAATGATGTTTTCAAGTCTAGCCCTCTTATTTGATTTTATAAACCGGTCCCCAGCGGAGTCGCTAGATAATACTGTGGCGTTCGAATTTATGGGTCAAAAATAAGAAAATTCAAAAGATGTTTTGGAAACTATTTTAACACATTGAAAACTAAAATTTGAAAACTCCTTTTATAGAAAATAGAGTTGCCACTTAATTTTTGAGAAAAATTAAGAAAAATAAAAAAAATAGCCACTGACCTTTAAAACGTTAATCAGATAACTATGGTTCGGGAGCTAAGGTACGAATCGGGGAAGGTGTTAGGCACCCCGTTTGCCCAACCGTAAGGTTGGCCTCTACTAATCATCATTAGTTCTTTGATAGAATTTCTCAAATACATGCAAATAAAAAAAATAGAGACAAAGAGAGAATATCCAAAATTAAATATAGAAAATACATAAAATATGTACATAACACTCCAAAACAAATAAGGGTTACAAGAAAAATTTTAAATCCTAAGGCATGCAATTTCTATATAAATGATACATGAAACATACCCACATGCAATATTATTTAAGCAACCTAAATTAATATGATTTGATTAAAAGAACAAACATGCTAAGTTGCTAAAATTATCTAAATATGAATTCCGCAAAAATGAACTACACAATATGTACAATATGCATATTATTACCTAAAAGTCGTTAGAAGCATGTAAAAAGTCTTATGTTAAAAATTAACCAAAATAATAAAATCTAATAACAAACATTTTTTATTAACAAGCAAATATTTAAAATTTTAATTCAAAAAAAAAAAGAGAAAGAGATGAAAGAAGACTTACAAAAAATTGATCAAGTCAAAATAAAAAGAGTTCAGAAAATGATTTCAAACTAATAAAAAAAGAAACCCAACTATTTACATAAAAGATGAAAATAAAAAAAATAATAAGAACATTAACTAGCATAAAAGGTATTTTTATAATTTTGTGCTTTTTGTGGTTAATAAAATAAAAGAAAAAATTAAGCTAACAAAAGAAGGTTTTGAAAAATAAAAAAACAATTTGATTATTAACATTTTCTATTTATAAAAGAGAATTAAAGGAAAAGGGAATAAAATAAAAAAAATGAGAAGAATGACGGAGTTTTAGCTGTTATTAAAAGAAAAAATTATAATACCATTTAAAGATGAAAATTAATTTAAAAATATTTTGTAATTTTTAGATTTAATAAAAGAAAAGAAAAGAAAAAAAAAGATAAGATAAGTATTAGAAAAAGAAAATAACGTTATAGAAAAAGAAAATGGAACATTTTATGAAAATAAAGCTAATAATAAAAATGAAAATAAAATATTAGAAAGAAAAATTATACTATTGTTAAAAGAAAAAGAAAAAAAATAGAAAATAAAGGTTAATGAAGGAATATTAAGCTAACATTAAAAAGAAAATGAATGCTAAAAAGAAAATACTAAATCAAAAAATAAAATGGAACACTAATATTACAAGAAAAGAAAATGAACTAAACTACTATTAAGAGTAAATTTGAACAACTAAATAAATACTAGAATATTAAACTAAACTAGAAAGATAAAAGAAATTAAAAATAACTATTTATCTTAAATGTGAAATGTAGTATTAATCACTACATTCACATAAATGTATGTGCATTATTACAATAATTAATAACATTATTAAGTTGTAATTGTCAGAATATGTTAGCACTATTTATTGAATACAAATGGAAATTACAATGTGCTAAGCGTGAGTGCGAAAGAATTAACAATTAAAGAAGTAAAGAAAATAATTAAATTATATAAAATAAACAAGATTAACTATATACATGGAAGAACATGCAAATTGAAATTGAATATTAACCCGGTCACCGCAAGAGAGAAGAATCGGAGTTAGAAAGACCGGGAATTCAAATGAAGTACTTGAATCGTGAAATCCTCAAATTGAGGAATGTGCTTCAATCCTAGGGTGCTGATTCCAAGCTAAGACTTCAATTGTAGGTATTTGAGGTTCGGGACTCGGTATTTCGACAGGACTTCGGTGTTAGACCTCGGGATTGCTCGACGTATCGGTAGAGTCTCTCTCACTCAAAATTTGTACTGAAAACGTACGCTGGGGTACGATTTTTATATAACTCTTCAACCAATGAGGTGTTGCCACGTTTTGGGACACGTCAGGCCATTTGGAGTTGGCGGTCGCCATGATACAAGTCGGAGGTCGCCATGTTTTTGGAAGTTTCTACAAAGTTCAATGGCGGTCGCCACAATGGAAGTTGACTGTCGCCATGATGGAAGGTGGTGGCGGGCGCCATGATGAGAGTTGGCGGTCGCCTTACTTAGGCAGCAAGTTTCGATGGCTCGTCAAAATTTCATTGGCTTGAAGGTTTCGGGTTCAAATACCGAGCTTGGATCACTTCCCGAGGATTGTATCGAGGCACTATTCTATCTGTTTTCATCATCGAATTCGCCTAAGATTGGGGGGTCAAATTGGGTTGTCTACACACGCATTTCCTTTTCTCTTTTTATTAAAAGTTTTATTTCTTCGAGAATATCCTCTTCAAATTCAAAATCATCAAAAAGCGTATTAAAGAAATCAAACAAAGCAGAATAATCAAAAATTTTGTTCATTTCATTAAAAGAAGAGGGAATTACAAACTCGAAGGCATATATAGAAGGAGGTGCACAAACAGACGTGCCCTCAACAACAGGCTCTGACTCTGACTTGGACTCGAAACAGACATCATGTACACCACAAGACTCTAAGGTCCAATTCTTCACTTCTTTTGTAGCCGCGTTGACAATGAGCATGGTGCAGTTAGTTAGCGCGCTGAAGTCCATCATGAAGCAGTCTGAGTCGGCTACGTGTAGTTGTGCCATCTTTTCATTGAACAACGCTACCATGTCGATTCCGTCAAAATTTTCGGCCTAGTCTTCCACTTGAATCTTCTCCTCTTTCACTTCCTCTCTCACTGTCTCTTCCTCTTCTATATCAGACAACTGATGGCCAAAAAAGATCTCCAACCCGGGCAGCCTTTGATTAGTTTCTTCGTCGATCCATGGTTTTGGAAAGCTGCAGTATGGGAAATCTTCCCCTTCCTTAACAAAGTACCCAATGAGCGTTCTAGAATAATTGGCCTTCCGTCCCTTTTTAGACCCTTCCAAATCTTCTTCTGTTGGCTCATACCCAAGACCAAAATAGTGCGAAGTCGGAAATACCTGAACGGGTTCTGAGATTCCCTGTTGCTTACGTCCTAATCCCATACCAGGGAAAAAGGGCATTTTCCTCATCATTGTTACAGCCCGCGGGTTGATATACACTTCCTCCTTATTCAACAACATCTGTACAACCTGGGTTTCGTCGAACTAGAAGCCACTGAGCGATACATCATCTTCACTACGCTGAACTTCCAATAGAGTTGAGCCATCTCCTCTTCTTGGGGGATGAATGCTGTCTTCTCTGTGAATAGTCAGAACTGCCCCATTCCTTATCAGTTTCAATTTTTGATGGAGAGTCGATGGTACAACCTGAATACTTGGGTCATGCAGCCAGGGTCTTCCCAACAACAAGTTGAAAGATGCTGGTACATCTAGTACATGAAACTCGACTGACGTTTTCAAGAGCCCTACTGATATTACAAATGACACCAGTCCCAGTACGTCCCTCCCTGTGTTGTCATAGGCCCGAACTCCTTGATTGCTCGGTATAAAATGCTCCGTATTTTGTCCTAAACAGAGTGCTGTCCTGAGTGGACATACATTTAACGCGAACTCGTTATCGTTAAGAGTCACATGGACCAATTTCTCCAGGCACTTAACAGTAATATGTAGTGGCTTATTGTGATTCCTACCCTCTGATGGCAGATCTTTATCCAAAAAAAAATGACTTTCAGCTCTACCGCCGGTAGAATAAGTCCAATTAGTTGCTCCGAGGTGGCCTCTATTGGAACGCTGGCTTTATTCAGAACCTTTAGCACAGCTTATCTGTGTTTATGCGAGGCCATCAGTAGCCCCCAAATGCTAGTATTAGCTTGCATCTTCTTTAACTATTTCAGCACCGCATCATCCTCTTCTTCGTGTTCTTTTTCCATTCCTTTTCCACTTGGTTGCCCCTTTTCTAACTGGGCTGGCTTGAAATGCCACCCACTTCTAGTCAGATGTTCTATCCCCTCCTCGAGATCACATAATCCCGTTATTGGGTCGCTGGTCTATCGTACCTCGTTCACAAGCGGAGGGCTTTCGAATGCCCACAAATCACCTAAATCGCTGATTGCTATTCTTCCTCTTCTCTCCTCATCATTTTCGATTGCCCGTGTATTATCAATTTCTTTCCATATATCCTCTTCGATAAAGTCCACCTGCTGTTCCCAAGCGGCCCAAAAGTCGATCCACTCGGCCCCGTTTGATTTCAGCACAACCCTTACCAGCCAATAGGATTGCATTTCATCCACATATACCTCTTTCTCAAAAAGTTAGAGAAGGATAATGTCGTCGAGCACGCGGCCAAACCCATATGGTCGGGTTGGGTAATCCAAAGGCCAATCGTCTTCTTCGTTGTGCTCTTCTTCTTCTTCCTGTGGGATAGCTGGGAATGCTGTCTGATACCACTCCCAAGCACCATCATTCCATTCCTCCATCTTGTCTCAGCTACCTCTAACCACGATAAATGAGTAAGCTGTCTCATCCTCACTTACTGGAACATGAGGGCGCAACAGATGCACCGAACAAATATATTTACTCGGGTCCACCGATTATCCCGGGGACATGTAATTCACCACAGCCTTCCTAGTATAATTTGGCAGCGGGTTATTCATGACATTCGAATTTGGGGTGGTAGATGGTTGCGGGATCACCTTGTTGTCAATGAGATTTTGGATCTCATAACACAGCCTCATACATCTGTCAGTCAAATGCACGTGATCTTGGTGGAAGGCGCAGTATTGAGAAGCATTAAATCTTGGCGGTAGGGGATCGGGTACAGGCTCGGGGTTCAATGGCTTGATAAGCCCTTTCTCGACAAGTTGACTCAGGACGGTGGACAATGAAATGTTGAGGGGAGTGAACACCCTCCTTGGCCTCTGTTACTGTTGACCGTTGTCCAACTGATGGGTATTGTTGGATGGTTGGGCGGAGGAAGACGGGTTCAGCAGGTTTACCTCGTTCGAGCGAGACACGAGATTGGTGGCGGCAGTTTGGTTTTAGTTATTTGTGGGGAAGGTCTTCCTGGGTTTCTGGTTAGGCTTGGCTTTCTCAATATCCCCAGACTAGATTGCATCTTCTATCTGAACCCTGACATTAAATAGCTGCTCGAATGTAGAGAGTGGATGCGTGATCAAATAACGCTTCAATGGGGACTGTAGATTCTTTACTACTATCCTCACTTTCTCTTTCTCAGTGGGTCGATTTGTCATTTTAGCGTCTTTACCCCTCTATCGAGTCAAGAAATCAACAAAAGACTCTCGGCTCTCCTGTCGAGTTGCTTTGAGCTCTCTGATGGTGACATCTAGTTGGACATTGCAGCTGTACTGACTAACAAATGTCATAGCTATATCTTCCCAAGTCTTGGTCTTTGTTACATCGAGGGAGAGGAACCATTTTTGGGCTGCCCCGGAAAGAGATCGGTGAAAGAGCTGAGCCTTCAACTGATCATCAATTTCCATTGGCGATAGGGTACCAACATACATTTGGAGATGAATTCTGGGATCTTTGGTTCCAACAAACTTCTTTATATTCGGCATTTTAAACTTTTTCGGTAGCTTAGCATATGGGAACAAACATAGTCCTTCCACATCTAGTAAGTATTCTTCGATCCCTTCGGCCTTTATAAGGACCTTCTTCATCGGTCGATCTTTTCAACCATTGCGGATTTCTTGGACTGAGCAGTGTTTTCTTCCTCAACTATTACCTGACGAGGGACTCGTGGTGGTGGTGGAACAACTTGCGGTCCATCGGGGACCTGATTGTCATCCTAAAAGTCTTTTTCATTACCATTTGGGTCATCATGCTGTTCATTCGGTACTGGAAAATAGGCATGAATTGCCTGAATCTATGCCTGGCACTGATTTTGAGCCTGAGTTTGCTGCTCTATGGCCCTCTGCATTTTAGTAATAGCCCTCATCATAGTTGTTAAGTTCACCTCGTTCTCTCCCATTTTAGCTGAGTGTTCGGATACCCTACAGAGTCTACCTGTCATTGATCTTTTCCAAACACGTGCTAACTGTGCTTTTCCCGGCCTAATGATAAATTCACAGAAAACCTAGATCCCAAAAGTGAAATAACCAGTATCAAACACTTATCAGACAATTTTGATGACAGATAGCACAAATTCTGGATACCCAAAACAGCAAATCATAAGTAGATAGTCACAAAAGCTATAGCGATTCCCCTGCCGAGCTCTTTACTTGCAACATAACAATAAGACGACCCAGGGATGACGTCTAAAGAGAAGATTAATCAACTTTTAGAGGAAAGATTTATCTAAACAGACAGCACTCCGATAAAAAGAAAACAAAAACTAGATTGAGAGGACCGATTTAACCTAAAATTCTAAGCATAACGGTATGAAAAAGGAACTGTCATTCACGGATATGACAAGGTTTCGAAAGTAACGAGTCTAAACAAAGGCAGAGAGAACCAATAATCTGAAAGAAAAAATAACCCGAAGGAGAGAGAAATTACCAAGAGGCTACAAAACGAAATACGAGCATGACCCCAAGAGAAAAACTATGGTAGAAAAACTGAACATGGTGAGAAACAAAGCCCAGGTAAGAACCCAAAGGTGAAAAACTAATCTAATCAAAGGATAACGACAAACCCAAGCCGAACCCAGAAAAAGGAACTAGTTTAAACTCGAGCAAAACAATCTTAACAATACGCAAACAAAACATACAATGAAGAAAACACATAATCATACTAGGGTTAGCAGCACCTAATGGAGAGTTCTAAGTTCATTATACGCAAAAGGCTGGTTTTAGTCAATCGAACAGGGTACCTTCGAAATAGAGTCGGGTATATACCTCTTATGCCTGGAGTGGTGCAGGACATGGTCAACCAGTACACTCGAACTCTTTTACTGCACCTATGATAGCGTATAGTCAGTAAAGGTTGCCCGTCTTTCCAATATTTCCCGAAACGGATAAACGATCGGGGTATCGGGTCGACCAGGTAGGGGGGTTTGAAGAACAATGTATATGCATGCAATAATGCAAGTGAGAAATACATATTAAGAACTAATGATGTTTTGAAGTCTAACCATCTTATTTGATTTTATAAACCAGCCCCCAGCGAAGTCACCAGAAAATACTATGGCGCTGGAATTTTGGAATTTTTAAAAATGTTCAAAAATAAGGGATTCAAAGATATTTGAAAGATATTTTAACACCTTGAAAATTAAATTTTGAAAACTCCTTTTTGTTGAAAATAGAGTCGCCACTTAGTTTTAAAAAAAACTAAAAAAAACAAAAATGACTACTTTCTTTAAAACGTTTAACCAGATAAAGAGGGTTCGGAAGTTAAGGTACGAATCGAAAAATGTGTTAGGCACCCTGTTTGCCCAACCGTAAGGTTGGTCTCTACAAATCATCATTGGTTCTTTAATATGATTTCTCAAATGCATGCAAAAAAAAAAAGCAAAGAGAGAACATCCAAAATCAAATAATGAAAATACATAACATATGTACATAACACTCCAATTTAGAGCAAATAAATAGATAGAATTCTAAGTCTTACGGCATGCAATTTTTAACTAAATGATACATAGAACACTCCCGCATGCGATATTATTAAAATAATCTAAACTAGCATGATTCAAACGAAAGAACAAGAATATGCAAAAAGTTGTTAAAATTACTTAAACATAATTTGTTACCAAAGGTAAACTAAACTATTCTAAACATGCTTTCAAGTAAAAAAAACTAGCATATGTATTAATATTAACATAATGAATTAGTAAAAGAAAAGAGTAATGCAAAATAAAAGATGCATAAAAAGAATCTTAAAAGAAAGTTTATAAAAGAAACTTATGCTAAGATAAAAAGAAGTTAGAAAAATACTATACTAACAAAAGAAAATCTAATTATTTATATTTATATTAAAAAAATAAAGTGAAAAGGAAACGAAAGAGAAGAAAACTATATTTAAAGAATAAAAATTAGATTAAAATACTTTTATGATTTTTGAATTTAACAAAAGAAAAGAAAAAGAAATGAAAAAGAAAGAAAGAAAATGGAATATAAAGAAAAGAAAATAAAACTACATTACAAGGAAAAAAAATTATAAGTAAAAGAAAATAAAGTTACAGAAAAAGAAAAAAAGAAAATACTAATAAGAAATGGAGCATTAGAAAGAAAAATAAAATTACATTATAAGAAAAAAAAAATAAGATGCTATAAAAGAAAATTACACTACTAGAAAAATAAAAATAAAAATAAAGACTAATAAAGAAACATAAAGCTAAAGATTAAAAGAGAAGAAAAGAAAAAAGAAAATAAATGCTAGAAAGTTAAACTAATATTAACAAAGGAAATTAAGTTACATTAAAAGAAAAAGAGAACAATGGAATATACTAGTAAATAAAAAATAAAAGGAACAAAAATATAACTATTTATGTAAGTGCATTATTATAACAATTAACAATATTAACAAATTGTAATTATTAAAAATATTAGCACTATTTAATGATTTAATAAGCTGAATGTAAGTAAAATAAAATAACTAAATAAAACAACTAATATTCGAATAAACAAATAAATAAGCTAAACAAAGTTAAACAAACTAAATAAGCTAAATTAAAGATGAACTCTAATAGTTTAAACAACTATGCAATATAAAATATGTAAGGCAATGAACTTAACCCGGTTACTCTAAAGATGTAGGAAAATGGAGTTTAGAAAGACCAGGGATCCAAATTAAATACCTGGATCGCTAAAGAATCCTTAAGTCAGGGAATGTGTCTCGGTGGTCTAATCCTTGAGTGGTGATCCAACCAAAGCTTCAATGTAAGCGTCGGAGGTTCGAATCTCGGTATATTGGCAGGACTTCGGCGTCGTGACTCGAAATTACTCGGCAACTCGGCAGAGCTTCTCTCACTAAACCTCTCACTCCAATTCTGTCCTTAAAAACATACAAGGGGTACGGTATTTATAGAGTTCTTCAACCAATGAAATGCTGCCACGTTCTAAGATATGTTACGCCATTTGGATCACAATTCAAGCTGGCGGTCGCCATGTTTTTGAAATGTTCCACAAGGTTCTATTGGCGGTCACCATAATGTAAGTTAGCGGTCGCTGGTTTGGAGTTGGCAGTCGCCACTTTTGGCTAGGGTTTCCAAGAGGTTCTATTGACGGTTGCCATAATGAACATGGCGGTCGCCTTACTTGGACAGTAAGTTTCGATGGTTCGACAAAATTTTATTGGTTTGAAGGTTTTTGGACGATTGGGTTCAAGTACCGAGCTTGGATCACTTCCCGAGGATCGAACTGAAGCACCATTCCACCTGTTTCCATCATCGAATTCGTTTAAGATTAGGCAGGGTCAAATTGGGGTGTCTACAATATCCTCTTTTCGTGTATTTAAAATATACGCATTTGTTACATTCATTTATTCTGAATTCATTTGATATCATTATATTGTCAAATTTCTCATGCTATTGTTTTGGAGCTTTCTTGAGACCGTACAAGGATCTAAAGAGTTTACACACTTACCATTCTTTTCTTAGAACCACAAAACCTTCCGGTTACTCCCTATATATAACTTTTATTCAATTCTCCATTTAAAAAGACAATTTAAACATCAATCTGATGTATCTCAAGATTGTACAAAGCTGCTATAGGAATTAACATCCTTATTGATGTTATCCTCGTAACCAGAGAATATGTATCAAAATTGTCCACTCTTTCCTTTTGCTTGTATCATTTGATAACAAGTTTTGCTTTGTATTAGTCTATTGAACTATCTGCTTTCATTTTTCTCTTAAAAATCTATTTACATCTCGGAGATTTGTTACCCGGTGGAAGCTCCACCAGCTCTCAAGTATGATATTGCATGATGGATTCAATTTCACTGTTGACAGCCTTCTTCCAATAATGTGCTTCAAGTGTGGACATAGCTTCTAAAAGCTTTGGGACTCATTTTCTAACAAATAAATTAGAAAATTTGGACCAAAGGATTTTGAAGTCCTAATCATTTTACTGCGTCTGGGTTCATCTTCATTTTCTTCTTGGTATTGACTACTGCCCATTACAGTGTCATAAGTCCTTTTGAGATGACTTGATTCTCGTATAGAATTACATGAAAAAATATCATTAAAAAACTACACGTGTTTTTATTCAATAATAGTATTCACATGCATATCCTTAATTTCTGACTTATAAATCAGAAATCGATATAAACTGCTATTATTTGCATATCCAATAAATATACAGTCAATGATTTTAAGTCCTATTTTTTTTCTTTTAAGAACAAGGACCGCTACCTTAGCTAAACAGCCCCACACTTTTAAGTATTTATAAGAAGATTTACGACCCTTCCATAATTCAAATAGCATTTTATTTGTTTTCTTGTGGACAATTTGTTGAGAATATAATTCACGAAAAGCGAAGCTTTTCCCCACAAGTTCTGAGGTAAACCAAAACTTATCAACATGACATTCATCATTTTCTTTAAGGTTCAATTTTTTAGTTCAGTAACACCATTTTGCTGAGGTGAATAAGGTGCCGTAGTTTGGTGTATAATACTATGTTCTGAACAGAACTTACCAGAAAGTGATTCATATTTACCACCTCTATCACTTCGAGAAATCTTTATTTTTTTGTCAAGTTGATTCTCAACTTTATTTTTATACTGTATAAACATGGATAATGCCTCATTTTTACTTCTACTAAGTCAAGATAACAATATCTTGTGAAGTCATCTATAAAAGTAATAAAATACTTTTTACAACTTCTAATTTGCACAAAATCTAAGTCGCAAATATCACTGTAAATTAATTCTAAAGGTTCGATACTCATGTCAATTGAGTGAAATGATAATTTACCAAGTTTTGCTTCAACACAAATTTTAAATTTATGATTTGAATCGATGTGAAATTTTGACAAATAATCATTGTTAACTAACCTACGTAAGGTATCTTAGTTAATATGACCTAACCTACCATACCACACATTAGATAACTCAAACATATAAGAAGAAGAAGTAGTTATCTTATTACTTGCAGGGAATAAATCATTACATTAAGCTTGAAAAACCCATCACTCACATACTCTTTTCCTATAAACATCCTACTCTTGGTGAGAATAACTTTGTCTAACTCAAAGATAAGCCTGAAACCCCTCTTACTCAACAATGACCTAGACACTAAGTTCTTTTAGATATTTGGGACATGTAGTACATCATTGAGTGCTAGTTCCTTGCTAGACGTCATCTTCAGAATCACCTTCCCTAGGTCTTCAATCTTGAAAGTCAAAGAATTTTCCATAAATAGTTGTTCTCCATTCTTTATCGGCTGATAGGCTGTGAATATCCTCCTGTCTGAGCACGCATGGCGAGTAGCCCCAGTGCCTACCCACCACTCTCTTGGATTGCCAACCAAGTTCACTTCAAATGCCATTGCTGAAGGACTGATATCTGACACGTCACATGACAAATTCTCCATTTTTGTTATATTGGCTTAGGCAGTTTTCTACTTCTTGTTGGGGTTCCCTTGACTCTTCTTCTTGCGACAGTCTTTATCCAAGTGTCCTAACTTGTCATAAACATAGCATTTGGCCTTGAACTTCTTGGTGTCACCGCCTTTGAAACCTTATGCATATAATTTTCGCTTCTTGTTGAATTTCTGCCCATGTTCCACCACATTGGCCTTGCATTCCATGGAGGGATTTCTAATTCTTTTGTCGAAGCCTTTGTTGTCTTCCTCGATCTTCAGTCTCACAATCAAGTTCAAGCCGCATCTCTTTGCGTTTGTGCTTAAGATAATTTTTGAACTCTTTTCAAGATGGCGACAATTTTTCAATGATTGCAGCCACTTGAAATAATTCACTTATTATCATTTCTTCCGCATGAATTTCATGTAGGATAACCTGGAGGTCTTGAACTTGACTGATTACCATATTGGAATCCACCATTTTGAAGTCTAGAAATCTATCGATAACGAACTTCTTTATTCTAACATCTTCCATTTTGAACTTATTGTCTAGGAATTTCCATAGCCCTTTTGCTATTTGGATTGCATTATAAATATTATACAATGTGTTGTTCAACCAGTTGAGGATGTAGTTTCGACAAAAAAATATGCATGTTTTCATGCTTCCACAGCGGTAACTATATGTCCATCTATCTCGTCCTTCTTCAGATTAGGTGAATCTTCATGAAGAAATTTTTTCAAATTGAGAGTCGTCAGATAAAACAACATCTTCTGTTGCCATCTCTTAAAGTTAGATCCGCCAAACTTTTTTAGCTTATCCTCGTGATTCACGGATACAGTAGGAACAACCACGGGTACCACTGGCGCACTCACAAGAGCAGTGATTGTTAGGGTTGTATACTGAAAATCATGAATTTATTTGGTTTTAGTATTTAATTTTATTTTTTAATAAAATTAATTTTTATTTTTATGAGAATTTTAAAAGAAAATGTACGCAATATCATTTCTTTAATGTTATGCATGGATGTCCTTTATTCTGTACAGTATTTAATTTGGTGTGTAGAGTACGACTTACACATAAAAAGATTAGATTATAGGTTATTGCAGAATATAAGTATCTATTTACAGTTTAGATAAAAGTAGATATACCATCGTTACGAATGTAGCACATAGTTTTAGTAGGCATGTATTGGTTACGGGGAATAGATAATAGCGTTGTTTATTATTTCGACTCTCTGTACTAGTACACTTTATGTGTATTGAACGGACCACATTGGGCAATTAATTTTATATTAACTATATAAATAAATTCACACCCCAATATTATTATGAGAGTGCTTATACTCTTAATCCTAAAATAATTATTATTTGCGTATATTTAATATTCGTTTTTTGATTCATTAGAGGGTGCGATCTTTTATGAGTCTATATTCCCGGTGAGTTGGATAGCGGTATTAATTATATAGTGATTATTAATTATTGACGAAATTGGTGTCTCGATTGTTTGAGATTGGCTATACCCCCTTAAGAAAGATTATAAGTTTTGATTGGACCAAACCCTGCAGGTGGATTTGATTATCCGGCGGCCAAATAAGTTAAATAGAAGAACTTAAAGAATTTAAACATGTTGACTAAATTAAATTTAATTGGGGGGTATTAGGAATCTTAACGTGGAGAGATAAGTTAAGCATTTAATAACAAGCGCTCAGTACAAGATGGTCTTGAGATTATGGCTTATCGTGCAGTTATAGTTCTTTAGTAGTGTGAATTATAATTTAGTATTTTATAAAAATTGTAAAAACTACTGCAAAGCTTTCATAATTATAGATACTGCTGAGAGATTTGTATAATTGTAAAAATTACAGAAATCGCTGCAAGGCTTTCATAATTATAGGCGGAACCAAATTCAGAACTCGTTTTCAAGACTAAGATTGAGCAGGTTTTGTCGGTATAACTTCTCGAAGGATTGTAGCCCATACTACATTCAAAAATCGCATCAAGAAATACAGTAGAAGATCTGACTAGAGCTTTAACTCTGAATCAAACGTTCATAGTTGGAAATTGAACAAAAAGGTATTCATCTAAATTAACTATGGTGGCACAGGTTTTATTTAGATCGTTCGACATTAAAAATTTTATCTGAAGTTAGTCTCGGCGATTGCATGTCTAGTTAATTTTTATCAAAAAATTATTTATAAAAATAATAATTTTGGCATTTTTGCCTCCAACAAATTGTATCAGAGCTGTTTATTTTTTGTTTGCAATTTATCAAGAGGCTGGATAGAATTAGAACTGTGGTAACTTTATTTTATAGGAGTTTTAATTTTGATTTTATGATCATCTTTATATTCATGTTTAATTGAATGGGTTGAATGATGATTTAATTATATTTAATCACGAGGGTTGATCGTGATAGTTTAAATTTTTTAGATCAAATGTGAGTTTATGGGATATAAGTTTTCAATGTAAAAACTTTTATTTTTTTAAAAATATTAGTTTAGAATATTTTAGAACAGGTTGAATATCCAAGAGCACGAAGAATAGGCAGCGGCATAACCGGCAACACTGTTAGTGGTCTCGAGTGTTTCGGGCCACGGATCGCGGTGGTTTTTGTACCCGCAGCCTCCATCAACAGTTTGTAGGCGATGTAATTAAATCCTGCGTGTTGTCAATAAGGTCTTCCTTTTTATCGAACAGATTAATTGCGGTATCACCACTACAAATCTCCTTTAGAGATAATTCAGGATAATTGTTAGTGTAGATCACTTCTTCATCTAAAGGATTTATTGTGAAACAATTGATTTTTGATTGGGTGGTGATTAACACTTAATTGTAAATAAATAGTATTCTCTTTATCTGAGTCACTGCTATTATTTATTAGATCGAATCTATGTCAGCTATTTAATTTTACTTGATAGAATCAGTTGTCTATATAGTAAAATTAACAGAAATTGACATGTCTAGATAAATAATGGATAGTAGGCATCCTCCCATCAAGCCATGTTATTCACAGAATACCAGGCTGCTGGCGAATTTTCTTTTAAAATAGTATAGGGAACCAAACTAAAATAAATTTAAAATTTTATTCGTTATAATTAACGGTTAATTTTAATTATATGATTCTCATGAATAAAATGACATTCAATTCTCTCGCGTTTATACTTAAAGAAAATAAATTTACGGGACCAAACCATGTAGATTTGAAAAAAAAATTAGACATTGTCTTAACAGCTGAGGACTATAAGTTTATATTAACTGATATTTGTCCATCAGAACCTGATGAGGGGATGACCGAACAAAAAAATTAAGCCCATCAGAAGTGGCCGAAATCTGATCAGATGGCTCGTTATTACATTTTGACTTTCATGTCAAATATCTTACAACATTAGCATCAGTCTATACTCAGTGCCTATGACATGATTATGAATCTCAAAGAAATATTTAGGAATCAAAATCGTGCTGCTAGACAGGTAGTTATGAAGTCTTTTATGAATACAAACATAGCTGAAGGCATCCCAATTATGGATCATGTTCTAAAGATTATCAATCTTCTGAATGAACTGGATATCCTAGAAGCTGAAATTGATGAGAAAATTCAGGTCAATATCATACTCCATTCACTGCCTAATAGCTTTAAGCAATTGTGCCTGAATTATACCATGAATAAGTTCAGTTTTTCATTGACAAAACTTATTAAAGAACTTCAAGCAGTCGAGGGTGTTCGTATGTAGTTAAGTTCTGTGTATGTGGCTAAAAAAAGTTCTTTCTCTAAGTTGAAAGGCAAGAAGAAGAAAAAAAAGTTCAGACACAAGGAAGCATAGGTCCAAAAGCAGTTAAGGGACCAAAAATTGGTATAAAGAAGTCGAGAGGTAAGTGGTATCACTGTGACCAGTTTAGGCATTGGAAAAAGAAATATTTGATTTTTTTCAGTAAGTTGAACAAACCAGGTAATTTCTGTTCACTTGAAACATATTTAGCGGTGTTATCTATCGGTACCTGGTATGTAGATACAGGAGCCACTAATCATATCTGTAATTTTTTACAGGAGTTTTAAAAAATCAGGCAGCTCAGTGATGAAAAAATATACCTATAGATGCGTAATAATACAAGGGTGACAGTAGTTGTAGTAGAAGATGTCACTCACAGTTTAGTAGAGATAAAATTTTACTTTTAAAAGATTGTCTTTATGTACTTTTGATCAGAAAAAAATTTAATTTTGATTTCTAGTTTAATAAAGGACAAATATTCTGTTTTAAGAAAAATAAATATTTTATTTGTTCTGGTACATTGATGGATGATCTGTATGTTGTATCTCCTTTCTCTCCAATACTGTAACGAATTGAATTGAATAACACATCTAATTTATCATATAAGAGAAAATTTTTGTTTAATGAACTAAACTTTTCTTTGACACTTACGCTTTGGTCATATTAATCTAAAAAGGATAAACAGACTGGTAGAAGATGGACCTTTGAGTTCATTGAAAGTGGAGGCACTTTCAGTCTGTGAATCCTGCTTATAGGATAAGATGATTAAAAGGTCCATTTCAACCAAAGGCTATAGTGCTAAAGAATTGTTGAAACTGGTTCATTCTGATGTATGCGGTCTTATGACAATCTGGGCTAGAGGTGGTTTAAGTGCTTCGTCAGTTTCATTGATGACTACTCAATGTATGGATATGTTTACCTGATGCACCGTAAGTTTGAATGCTTTGAGAATTTCAAAGAATTCAATACAGAGACGGAGAAGCATCTCGATAAAAGTATCAAGTCACTACAATCAGATCATGGTGGTGAATACATCTTTGGAGAGTTTAGTGACTACTTGTCATCGGTAGGAATTATATCCTAGTTGACTGCACCGGCTGCTTCGCAGCAGAATCGTGTAGTAGAAAGAAAGAATAGAACTCTCATGGAGATGGTAAGGTCCATGATGAGTTATTTAGGATTACCTGATTCGTTTTGAGAACTTGCATTAGAGACAGCAGCTTATTTTATGAACTTTGTACTTTTTAAGTCAGTACTTTCTACTCCTACAGAATTGTGGATTGGGTGAAAGCTTAGTCTGAGATATATTCGAATTTGGGGGTGTTCAGCACATGTGCTAAAAAGAAACGTGGATAAGTTGAAATTGAGGACAGAAATCTATTTCTTTCTCTATCGGATATCCCAAGGGAACGAAGGGTGGTCTATTTTATAATTTTAAGGATCAGAAGATCATTGTTAGCACTAATACTCGATTTTTAGAAGATGATTATATTTTGGACCATAGGCCTAATAGTAAAATTATTCTTGAAGAAATGAAAGAAAATACCAATAGAACGGAAAAGGAACCGTCATAATGGGAGGATTATCAGGAGGGGTGCAAATTATGAACAGGGTGCTAGTGCACAAGGTTCAGATTCTGCACAACGTGTTACTACTAGTACATAAATACAGGTAGTGTCTCATCGTAGTGGGAGGGTTGTTCATCAACCTAATCGGTATATGTTCATGAGAGAATCTTTTGGCAAGATCCCAACAAAACTGGATACCGAACCTTGTACTACAATGAAGCACTTTAAGACAAAGCTGTAAATCTTTGAAAAAAGATTACGAATTCAGAGATAAATTTTATGTATTCTAATCAGATCTAGGAACTTGTAGAACCACCCGAAGGGATAAAATTCATTGGATACAAGTGGATCTACAAGAGGAAGAAAGGAACAAACGGGAAGGTTGAAACTTTCAAAGCTAGACTTATTGCAAAATGGTTCACTCAAAAAGAATGAATTGATTATGAGAAAATCTTTTCACCGGTAGTCATGCTTAAGTCTATCCGAATTCTCTTATCCATTGCTGGTCATTTCAATTACAAAATTTGACAAATGGATGTCAAGACAGCTTTTCTTAATGGAAGTCTTGACAGTGTATCTATATGGTACAGCAAAACGGTTTCATAGAAAAGAGCCAGTAGAACATGTTGTGCAAGCTTAAGAGACCCATTTATGGACTTAAAAGTCACCAGTGCTCTTTTGTCACATAAGAAGATGAGGGGTGATGAATCAGATGCAGAGAGGCTGCTTGTTGCTAAGTCTGAGTTAAGCAAGGAAAGGTGTATATCCAGTGGTGAGGGTTCCAACAGAGTTAGATATCAAACCAAGTCACGTGTAAAAAAGAATGTGGAATACTTCTATTATTAGAATACTGGTCATTTTAAGAGCCAATGTCAAGAATTGAATCAGCATCGGGGAGAAAAGAAGAAAGAAAAAGCACCTGCAGTATATGTCAGTTTGGTTGAGGAGTCGTTAGACAGTGAGATAGATGGAGATGCACATTCAATTTTCTTAGATTTTAATGTTTTGTCATATCACATGAGTCCATTTAGAGAATGGTTTAACTCATATAAGTCTTGCAACGAATGTACTATTCTAATGGGAATGATTCTGTGTGTCAGTCAATTAGAATGGGTACAATCAAAATTAGGATGTTTAGCGAGATTGTAAAAATTTTAGAGAATGTCAGGCATGTTATGGGGTTAAAGAAGAATTTGATTTCTTTGAAAACATTAGTTCTTTAGGTTATGGGTTCACAGCAAATGGTGGAGCAATGTGTTAAAATTAGATTTAATAATCTTATTTTTGGCAAGCTTTGGGCTAAAATAAATATGGGACCCATCCATCTTTTGAGTTGGATCTAGGGTGCATGCGTTCTCCTCCGTGAGGAGATGAACGACGTATATTTATTTGCTCAAATCCGTAAGAAGTGAATAAAAAATCAATGTTCAAAGTCGTCGCTTGAACATGGATTTTGTTGGGTTTAATAGAAATGTGAAATTTCAATCCCACATTAGAAGTTCTTGAGGAATTTGGTGGGTATATATAAGTTAAAGTTGGACTAAGGGGAGGGATCCTTGGGGGTACTCAGTTTTGTTTATACAGAAATGGCCACTAAAATGTCAACATTAAAAATACGGTCACGGTTCGTGGTGGAGGCTAAACTGCCATGATTAAATGCCACCACAGTTAATTTACATGAATACTTTTTGGTTAATTCTCCAACTACGAACTTTTAATTCTGAGTTGAAGTTCCGGTCAAACCTTCTACAGTATTCCTTGATACGATTCCCGAACGTAGTGTGGACTACGATCTTTCAAAAATTTGTACCGGCAGAATTTGGTCAACTTTAGTCTTGAAGATGAGTTTTGAATTTGGTTCAATATACCCGCATATTTATAGGGTTACAGTAAGGACTTGTGGAGTAATTATGACAAAAACTTCTAGTGTAATCCATATGCGTATCCAGTGATTTTCGCAATTATGCAAACCTCTCAACGGTATTTCAAATTATTAAAATCTTGCAGCGATTTCTACAATTTCTATAGAACACTAAATTACAGTTCACACCACTAAAGAACTGTAACTGTACCCTAAGCCATAATCTCAAGACCATCTTGCATTGAGCTCTTGTTATTAAATGCTTAACTCATCTCCCTACGTTAAGATTTTCGATACCCGCCAATTAAATTTAATTACTGACAATTTAATTTAATCGGTATCTTTAAATTTCTTAAGCTATTCCGTTTAACTTATTTGGCAGCCGAATAATCAAATCTACTTGCAGGGTTTAGTCCGGTCAAAACTTATAAACTTTCTTAAGGGGGTATCGTTAATCCCGAACAATCGAGACATGGATTCCGTCAATAATTAATATATACTATATAATTAATACCGCTATCCAACTCACAAGGAACATAGACCCATAAAAGATTACTCCCTCTAATAAATCAAAATAACGAATATTAAATATACATAAATAATAATTATTTTAAGATGAAGAGTATAAGCACTCTCATAATAATTTTGGTGTGTGAATATATTTATATAGTCGGTATAAAATTAATTATCCCAATATGTCCCGTTCAATACACACAAAGTGTACTAACACATAGAGTCGGAATTGTTGGAATCTGTGAATTTCATTGGCCATTGAAATCCAGATTTCAATAGTTAGATCAATTACAATTGAATTGGCC
>JAOTRH010042588.1:0-20058 GCA_034768845.1 Heliamphora exappendiculata
AAATACTTATTATTACTGGAAATTTGAACATATTTCAGATCACACACATCAGTGTGAATTAAATCCAGTAGCTCGGTGCTTCTTTCAATCAAGTAAAATGAAGACCTAGTTAACTTAGCCTCCACATAAGTTTCACACTTATGAGTTTTATCAATGTCAAAATAAGGTATGTGCTCCAAGTTAATTAATCTATGCATAGAATCATAATTAACATGACTTAGTCTATTATGCCACAAAATGGAGGACTCAAGCACATAAGTAACAATGAATTTTATTTTATTAGCAATGGGAATGACAGTCATTACATTCATCTTGAATAGATCATTGGTCACATATTCTTTCCCCACATACACCCTTACCTTAGACAAAGTAACTCTGTCTATCTCAAAGACCATCTGAAACCCGTGCTTGCTCAACAGAGACCTAGATATAAGATTCTTTCGAATATCTGGCACATAGAGCACATTATTGAATGTCAGCTCTTTTTCGGATGTCATCTTAAGAATCACCTGGCCTTGCCCCAACACATCTGATGTAACTGAATTTTTCATATACAGCTTCTGGCCATGGGCCCCCATCTCAAAGATGCTAAACATTTGTCTGTCACAACAGACATGACGAGTGGCCCTTATGTCTATCCACCATTCTTGTGAATTTGAATATACCATGTTCACCTCAGAAATCACGACTGAGAGATCAATATTTGAGACACCCTCAGTTGCCTCTGGCATATGAGCTTGAGCTTAGAAATTTTTTAGCTTCTTGCACACTGAAGCACGATGCCCAAACTTGTCACAATTAAAGCATTTTTTTTGAAATTTCTCCTTCTATTTTTTGGTAATATGACTTCTTGGTCCTAATTTGACATTCCTGTTAAACCTTGTGTTGGTATGCTGTCATGAACACTCTTCTTTTCTCTTGAAGAGTTTCTAACTTCCATCACATTTGCCATGTTAGAGTTGGACCTGACACTCTTGCTCCTTGGTCGATTTTTTTTCTCAACATTAAGCTTGAAGAATAAACCCTCCAGAGTCATCTCCTTGTTCTTGAACATTAGATAACTCTTGAATTCCTTCCATGTTTCAGGAAGCTTGTGGATGACTATAGCCACTAGGAGTGCTTCACTCTGTAACATCCCTTTTGCTTTGATCTGATTGATCAAAATTTGAAACTCTTAGACTTGAACCGTCACAGGTTTTGAGTCCTTCATCACATAATCAAGGAATCGGCCCACTATAAACTTCTTGGTTTCAGCACCTTCAATTTTATACTTTCGATCTAAGGACTCTCACAGTTCCTTAACAGTTTTGCCTCATTGAATATAGAATACAATGAGTCATCTAGAGTATTCAGAATATAATTCTTCCACAGATAATCGACATTCTTCTAATTATCAACTGTCATTAATTTATGAACGTCTGCATTCTCATCTGCAACTAGAGCTTCCTCAGTCAGGTATCTGGCCAGATTTAAAGTGGTAAGATAGAACACCGTTTTATGTTGCCATCTCTTAAAGTCAGCTCCTCCTCTAAACTTTCCTGGCTTGTCCACGTGAGACAAAAGAACAGTTGGAACACTAGGCATAGGAGCGACTTGTTTTTCAGGAGCAACTTATTTTTCAGTCGACATATTTTTTGAAATAAGATCAATTCACATATTAGATCTTTACAATATCGATAATAAGAATAGTATTAACAATTTAAACTTAATTCTCCCAAACATAGTCTATCATGTGGCGAGGTCCCAGGAGGCGTCCCTTGGTGGGGGTTCTAGGGGCCCGTGCCCCCTAGCGGGTTTCCTAGGGGCAGCGCTCTTAGGCGGGAGTCTGAGGACAGTGCCCTCAGTGGGGATTGACTTGCCCAGTCATGTTGCGGGGGTCCCGAGGGCAGCGCCCTTGAAACCAAAATGGTATGCATCATTACTCATAGCAAGTGCTACCAAATCCCAGAAGGCTGAACCATTCAACCTTTCAACAGTCAGCCGCGCATGGCTGCCTACGGCCTTAGAGCGCTGCCCCTAACAGGAAAGGTGTTGACACAGATAGCAAAGGTGCTGACACAAACAAAGAAAGGTGTCGACACAAACAAAGAAAGGTATCAACACAACCATCGAAGGTGTCAACACAAACACCCCAGGTGTCGACACAAAAGAGCCGAGAGATTTAACGCAAACAGCAACCAGCGAAGGTGTCGATATAAACTCCCCAGGTGTCGACACAAAAGAACCTAGAGATTTAAATAGAGGTAGGTGTCGACACAAACATAGAGAGGTGTCGACACAAAAGAACCGAGAGTTCCAAACAGAGATATGTGTTGACACAAACAGAGATAGGTGTTGACACAAAAGAACCGAGAGTCCCAAACAGAGATAGGTGTCAACACAAACAGAGAGAGATGTCGACACAAAAGAACCGAGAGTTCCAACTCAACACCAACATAAGGTAAGGGTCGACACCAACAGAAAATATATCGACACAAACAGCCAGAAGAGTCAAAAGTGTCGACACAAATAAAAAGGTGTCGATACAAACGACCAGATCTCAAATTTCAAAACAGCGACCGGATGATGGAGGAGAGAAAACCACTATGGTTTGAATTATTCTGAACACATTATTCTGAATAAGATAATGTTCTCATACCGCAATAAATCCATAAAATCTGAACATACTCACATAATATGTAAGAAATATAAACATGTATTTTTTGGTCAAGAAAATTGAAGTTCCAAACCGAGCAGGTTTTAAAAACTAACTCATTCTTAAGATTGTTGGGAGAAATATAACGCAACAAGATATATGTTCGGTGATCCAAAAAATACATCTTTATTACCTTTCAAAGATTACAATAAACATAATTTGTAGAAAAACAAAATTACAGAAATAACATGAACAGAATATGCAAATCGAGTCCAGCAAACGCAGTTTCCTTAAGAATGATTCACCGCCTACCGAGAGTGTTGTAGGTTTTCCACCGGCGTCACTCTTCCAAGTTAAAACGGTTGAACCGAACGTTGGAACACCACCAAGGATCGGCTACGAACGCACCTCGTCTGTCTTTCTCTCTCTCACAACTTACAATTGTAATCAGCTCTCTCTCTCTCTTTCTCCTCTCCTTGTATTCTTTCTCCACTTACCTCTTATCTGTGTGTCTTTGCAGAATACAATAGGAGTTTCTTTATATAAAATTTCTCTCATGGAGAGTTACATCAGAATTAAATTGGTAATTGAATGACCAATTCAATTGTCAATTGAATTCTGGTATTGAATCTAATTGAATGGCCTGAATTCAATTGCTAATTGAATGGCCAATTCAATTGCTAATTGAATTCAGAAAAAAAAATCAATTGAATTCAGAAATTAAATTCCAACACTAACTAGGCTAATAGAGCATCAACATCAGATACAATAAGGTGTAGAAGCACAACAGAGACAACGTAGTGGAATCACAAAGCTTAAAAGGTTGGCTCCACCAACGTTTGAGGGAACTACAAATCGTTTAGAACCAAAAAAATAGGTGACGGAGATGGGAAAATTTTTTGCAGCTTTAGGATGTATCGACAAAGAAAAAGTTTCTTATGCTTCCTACATATTGCAAGGAACTGCATATGACTAGTGGCAGATGGAGAGACGCATACATGAAAATGATGCGGAATGATATACATGGAAAAAGTTTAAGGATGCTTTTTATAACAAGTATTTTCTTAAAAGCATCTATATTTTGAAAAGAAATAGAATTTATTAGACTGGAGCAGAAAAATAGTTGGTAGCTGAATATGAAGCAGTATTTACAAAGTTGTCAAAATTTACTCCAACATTCCTAATAGATGAAGAAAATCGAGCACGAAGGTTTGAGAAAGAATTAAAGCCCCAAATTAAATAAGGAGTGATGCATTTTGAGTTAGCTACATACGGTGCAATGCAATGGTGAGCAAAGCCTTATTAGTTGAAAGAGGTTTTAAAGAAGTTCAGAAATACAATGATAACAATCTGATAAAGTTAATTATTTGGTTTATTAAGTAAATTTTTTAAAGATTAAACTATACTACAAAAAAACATTCCAAATAAAACCGAAAGTGAGAGAGCATTCAATTCAGTGCCATAAACTAAAAAAAAAACAGAGAGAGAAAGAGAGCATTCAGTTTAGTGAAATGAATACATCGTAATTAATATGTACAGTATATCTGCATATGTGGAGTATATATATGTATCGTAATTATTAGCTGCAGGGTTGAAAGAAAAGAAAGACAGAGATTTGGAGGATAGAAAAAAAAATAAAAAACAAAAAAAAATGAGACGCTGATACATTTAGAACATTGTTAATTATATTTTGGTTGGAGAAGATTTTGTCCAAAGATAAGTAGTTTTCTACCATTATGAGTAGTTTTTATTTCTAAAGTATTTTCTTGAATATCTCTATTGAAATAAAAAAAAAGGTTCTTTTGAAATCTGTATTAAAAAAAAATTATTTTTTTACTCGTTTTGTGAGAAAAAAATATAGATCAAATATGAAATTTTGACTATATTTTAAGAAGTTTGAAAATTTGAAAAATAGTATATTTTCATGATATAATGTGTTAAATTTTGAATATGGCTCTAGTCTGATTATGATCTGGAACTTAGCTAATAGAGGTTAAATATTGGCATCAAAACTAATTACGTCTAGGGTTTTACTACTGATCTAATTATAGTTCCGGGTCTTGTCACGGACTACTGTGATTATAGTCGATAAGATTTTTATTAAAATTAAGACTTTTAAAATATTTATCTGTTACTTTGTACAAAAACAAAATAATACGTTTTAGTCTCCATTTGTTTGCATTAAATTAAATATTTCTACAAAGGAAAAATATTTTTGTCTTCTTTTACATTATTTTTCTACATATTTGATCCAACTAGTAATGGTAGTTGCTGATTTACTGGATTATTCAACTCATGGTTATTTTATTATTTTTTTACAGATACTGAGAAGTAGAGCTGTGCGGGGAAGTATTTTGGGGAGTAATAAGAGTGAAATTTTAATTTGATTATTTTGAACTGTGGTCAGTAATAAATTACAATATGAATTTTTAAAATTTTTAAAGTTTCTTTACAATTAAATTCATAACATCTAGTTTTTTTATTGGAAATGTTCTCATTCAATTTTTTTGTAATAATACTAAAATTGGTAATTGGTAATTGGTATCTTAATCTTGCATACTCATGAGTAGTAAGTGTGCAGCGTTGTCACATAATTTTGGGGTGTGACAATTTATAATTTTCTTAAATTTTTCAAGATATGTTTTTGTTTTGTTGTAATAAAAAATAAAAAATAAACTAAAATCTCAGCATCTCAAATGGTCCTACAATTCTAGGACTCGACTTTTTACGTACTCTAAATCTCATTACTTGTTTAACTAGAGATACTTTAAGAAACACTTGATGATCTCCTACCTAAAACTCTAAATTCTGTCTCCTATTTTCTTTATAACTGATTTGCCTACTTTGAGCTATGCGAAGTCTTTTCGTAATAGGATAGATCTTATCCATTGTTTGTTGCACAATTTCTAGTCTCAGTAACTTCTTTTCGCCGATCTCATCCCAACAGATAAGTAATTTACATTTTCTCCCATATAAATCCTCGTAAGACGCCATTTGAACACTAGTTTGATAGCTGTTATTATAAGAAAACTCTAATAAGGGTATATGGTCATCCGAAGATCCTCCAAAATCAATACTACAAGCTCTCAACATATCTTCAAGAATTTGAATAGTTCTCTATAACAATTCGTCAGTTTGAGAGTTGAAGGTCGTGCTAAAATTCAAACTAGTCTCCAAAGATTTGTGTAAACTCTCTCAAAATTTAGATACAAACTTACTGTCCCTATCAAAAACTATGATTACAGAAATACCATGTAACCTTACAATCTCCTTAATATACAATCTTTCTAGTCTTCCCAAAGAGCATCCAACTCTTATAGCAAAATAGTAAGCAGATTTCGTCTATCGGTCAACGAAAGATCAAATAGAATCATTACCACTTTGAGTTCTTGGCAACTTTGCCACAAAGTCCATGGCAATATTTTCACTTTCACTCAGGAATTGAAAATGATTGCAATTGATCTGCTGATTTATGATATTCGACTTTTATCTGTTGGCATACTAAATATTGAGCAGCAAATTAAGTAATTTTTCTCTTCATATTATTTCACTAAAAGTTTTTTTTCAAGTTTTTATACATTTTAGTACCCTGAGATGTAATGAATACTCAAATTTGTGAGCTTCTTTCATAATTCTTTAGAAATAAAAAATTATTTCAAAAAAACACTTTAAAAATAAAGAAAATAACTAACAATGGTAGAAGACTACTTATCTCTCCGCAAAACTTCTCCAAGCAAAATCTAATTAATAATGTTTTAGTTGTGTTTGCCCTTTTTTTATTTTTATCTTATTCTCTAATTCTGTCTTTTTTTTTCCTTTCAACCTGGTGCCTAATAATTAGGATACATTTATAAACTATACTCTGCATACATATATATATACTATACTCCGCTTATATATGTGTACTGTACATATTAGTAACGATGTATTCAATTCACTAAATTGAATGCTTCTCTCTCTCTCTTTAATTTCTGGCACTTAATTAAATGCTCTCTCTCTTTCTATTTTATTTGTGATATTTTTTTATTGTATTGTTTAATATATTTTTAAACAATTACTTAATAAATTAAATAAAATTTTAGATCTCACATGTCAACGATCAACACTGATTAATATCAAGAACTTTGTGCTGAGAATGTACATTTAAAGTTTCATGATAATCAGACTTCGTTTACCATAGATCAATGCATAAAAAGACAAAAAAAAAATCAATTGAAATTCTCTTAAATTATTTTCAATTCTATTATTTTTTTTTATTTCAGATTATATCTAACTATTATTATTATTGTACCACACAAATTTCGAGCTTACAATAAAGTACACGAAAAAAGAATGCACAAAATAATATTTTATTGATTTAAATAAAAAGGGTACAATTCTCTGTGATTTAACACCGAAAATAACAATGAATTTCTAATTCGATCTCCGAACCAGTTACAATCCGACGGCTAAAATAGCTTATTGTATAATTGAACCGTTTGTCGAACTTTCTTCAAATCTTCAAATGAAAAAGATGGCGAAAAGAGTCTGCCGAGAGCTTTGAATGGCTTGATCTCGAACAAACTTAAACTATCTCTTCGAAATGAAGAGACAAAAAGTGCGATCTCCATAAGATTTGATCCGTAGAGCGTGCTTAATTTGAGAACTTGTAGACAAATTGGCACGTTTTTGAAGTGCTTGATAATCCTCCACAAGATCGTTTGAGAAACATTTTGAGCAGAATTTCAGGTAAAGAGAGAGAAAGAGAGAGCTTGAAAGAGTTCTTCAAAATTCTCTTGGCCAAAAGATTCGCTCTAAATGAATGAGAGTTCTTATTTATAGGCTCAAAGAAGGGTATCTTAAATTTGAAAATACCTAATTTTGAATTTTTTTTATTTGATTTAATTTTCTGAATTGGAAAAAATAAATATTTTTTTTGTGGAGATAAAAATTCAAATTTGAATTCAAATTTTCCTTCTCATATTTTTTTTGAATTTAATTTTGACACATGGCATTATGGGCCTGTGTCTTTTAAGTCAGATTAATTTTAATGAATCATAAAATTTATTAATTATCTTTTTTTTTGTTTTGAATATTATTACAATATAGGATAGGATTTTATTTTGGCAAAGAGGTTATGAATTCCTTCAAAACAGTGGCATTTGATTCAAAAGTGTTAATATTTCTATATTCCAATCACTGAATTTGGTGTAATAATGACCCAAGGAAATTGAGAATCCCAAAAAAACTTATTAAAGATTCATCATAGAAGCCCACAAAAGCATTTCAAAGGAAATTTTGCTGCCTGACTAGCCTGCAGCTTGATATGGCTTTTCAATTTCTTGATTGCAATTAATCTTACGGTGCTTGGCATGTGTCCTCCACTCCAAAACACTTAAAAAAAGAAAAAATTCCTTTCATTTAAAAAATCTAAACAATAAATAGTTCAAAATTACAAAGCATATTTACAAACTGATTTTTTACATTAAATATTTATTTCCATTACTGTGACTGTGATATTTTAAAATTACAAGTTAAAATGATGGGTATTTTATCATACATAAAAAAGTTCACCATGTAGTCCCATCCATGCATCATTCAATATGCAAATTCTATACAAGAATTCTATTTATATAGCATAACCAAAGTATATTTTGGTGATGTTTAGTATTACTAAAATTAATAATTTATAAACTGTAACTTGTATCAAAAGTTGTGGGTATTTATTAAATATTATAATTTTTAGTTGAAATAGAAAAAAAATTAATTATAAATTGTAACAAAATTGTGGACGTATGAAAAAACTTATAGATTATAATAAAAATTAATAGTAAAAAGGTAAAAACTACTAGTAGTACTTTTACCAAACACTCCCTTTAAATACAATTTTCTTTCCATAAAATCTAACACTCAAGAAAGGTAGTGGTTTTTTGGACTAATACCTTGTGTTCTTATGTCCAGTGATCTTGTAATGCATATATATTAGTGAATTATTTGTGTATAAAGACAGCATCAGATATAGTATTATGACGCTATGGTAGACAAATGGGAGAGGGAGTGAGACGATAAATAAGAATGTTGTAGAGAAAAATTTGAAAATGATGAGAGAGTTTATTTGAGAGAAAGAGAGATTTAAAATGAGTTTATTCAAACAAGTAAAGAAAGTTGTAAAATTGGTTTGTCTAGCACAAGAAAGAAAGGGACAAGAGGAATGAACAAAGAGTTAAAAATGATAAAATTAAGCTCACTGAGAAAAAAAAATTTGCACAATTAAAAGATATTTTTGAAAGATAAAGCTAGTTTTGATCTTGAGATTTAAACTAAAATTAAAATCGGCCGCTCTTTTCAAAATTTGTTAAGAAAAAAGAGAACATATTTTTAATACTGTAATTTTTTTATCGAAAGATCTAAGTTTGAATTAATTTAAAAAATAATTCTTCAAACAATATTAGAGAAAAGAATACATTTTACAAAATATTAACTATCTTATATATATATATATACACACTTCCCCAGGTTTTCAGGCTTTGGTATTTGTTTTTCCCTGCAAAGTAAAAGAGGAGAGGGGCCATTTTAGAAGGAGGGTGGTGTGGATCACAGCTAGGAACAAAAAGGATTAATAGAGATTACCTTCACAACAATCGAGGTTGGTTTTTTATTTATTTAATCATCTACTCATTGTGATTCAAATATTCAAAAGTTATTTGGTGGATATAAAGTTTAGGTCACCTTGCTTTACACAATAATGACTCCAATCAATGTAGGCTAAGCTTGCTTAGCTTAGCTTGTGTTTGATATAGTTTTTTGTTTTTTAAATTTTTAGATTTTTTTGATTTTTTAGTTTTTTTGTAAAAAAAAAAAGATGTGAAAAAATGTAAAAAAATATAATTAATTACAGTTAAAGAACAAACAAATGAGTTTTTTTAAGAGACTTTTAAGTAAAAATTTAAAAAAAATATTACACCAAACAGGGGCTTAATTAAAAACTGTTTTGCCATCACTGATTAATATTTTACATTAGGTTACTCCAATCATATCTAGTTTAATTTGAGCAATATTAGAACCAAAATAAAATATTAAATATTATTAGAGTATCTCTCATCCTATATATTTTTAATAAATAAAAAAGTTCCATATTATATTGAGTGAGTTGTTCTTATTTTTCACTTAATCATTAAAAGTAAATTTACTTGTATAATTAGTTGGGAGTCTTGAAGTACTACATGATGCTTTTAACAAATAAAAATATTCGATACACATTAAATAGGTTACTCTTAAATCATCTCCCCAACAAAAAAATGGGTCGACATTGTCTCAGAGTATTATTCGTTACATCATTGAATGAGAATACCTATAAATAATACTTCGTAATGCACGTTCCGAGACTACCAAATAATTACTCCGTTAAAAAATAATATATCGCACTCCGGCAACTTCTAAATACTGCATATCATGCCGCATCCAATTTTACTATAATTAATTTATAAAATAGGATCAATCACTTTTTAAAAAGAGCAATGGAACATTTCGATTTTCTAAGTGAAATTTTCTAATATATAAAAAAGTAAAAAAATATTTTCATTAAATATTGTAGAATAAGAAGTTTTCATATTTTATAATTAATTTTTTTCCTAATTTTATGTCCTCAACCCTCTTTTCTAAATCTCTATCTCAATTCAACCATCACTTTTGAATACTTGAACCTACTTGAATCATATTAGAAACATATATTTGAAAGCTTGTTTTGAAAATAAGTGAAAATAATTTTCTATTATTCTACAAATTTTAAAAATTTCAAAAACTGATTATTTTTTCTAAATTGAAAATAATTCAAACAAACACTTGTTATTAATTTTCAACATTTTGTATATAAATTTTTATTTAATTTAAAAAATTAAGCTATTACGTGAAAATGTCACAACATTTTGTATGGAATCAATTGAAATGATTGTTCTAGATGTACTTTCAACATGGTCACAATTAAGTAGCATTTAACTTATTATTTAAGTTTTTGAGAAGGCCAAAAACAAGGGGGGAAAATGCATTTTATTGGAAATCTAAGGGCTATTTAAGAAATTCTGTTAAAGCACTGATGTCTAAAGTAGTCGTACCACTTTTTTTGTTGCTAAGAAAATTGGAAAAGAAAAAGGTGGAAAGAGAAAAAAGAGTTTTCTTTGCCCTCGCAACTGCCATGTTTCAATCCTCATTTATTACGGCCATGATTAGTAGTTAACTTAAAATGTATTTATTTATTTTATTTTTTAATTTAAAACTTAAATTTGTTTTAAAATAAGTTATTTGGTAATTAAATTTTAAACTAGATTTTTAGGATAGAAAGTTTGTTTATTTTTATTTTTTGTTCAAATTAAATAGTTTTGTCATTCTACCTAATTGAAAATAATAATAATATGTAATTGATAGTGTTAGTAAATAAATTATGAATGAGAGATATTATTATCTTTTAAAATTGATAAAAATTTAAATAAATATTATAAAAATTTTCATTTTAATTTGACTTTTAACTCAGAATCAAACCGATCAAGATCAATTTTTAAGAAATGGATCTAGGATCGAACTATTCCTACATTAGAACCAATCTATTTTAACTCAAGTTGGTTCAAGTTGAACCGTAGTTCCATTATTTTTCCTTCACTACTCTTATTCTTACACATTATAGGCGCAAACCCACCAATTTTATCTTTAGACCTGTGAAAATGAGTCATGTATAAAATATAAGAGTTCCAAAAAAATAAATTAAAAGCAAAAATAAAATGAATAAAGAAGCTTGCCAACTACGTCAATAAAAACTACAAGTTAAGAAAGCAAAGCTGAAGAAATTCTCTCAGCACTATTCACTGTAATGAGCATGTGGTGGCAACTAATAACAAGAAAATTACCACTCTAAAGTCAGACCCAGAAGCACTTGCACATAGTCAAAAGACTCAAAACTAATGTCTAGCAAATTTAATTTCACACGTTCGGTTAGATTTAAAATTATGAAAATCAACAATCTGTCTATTTTGAAAAATTAGAACAGCAACCAAATGCAGTAAAATAAATTATAGCAACAGCATAATTAATTTTCTTTAAAGCAAATAGAAAATAGCAGAATATATGAAAATCACTACTGAATAAAAAACAAAACACAGATTTTAAAACTGTAGAACGAGTTTTGCTAAAAAAATGAATCGATTTTTGTTAAACAGAATACTATTTTAATTAAGAAAACAAAACAATACTGCAACTATAAAAACATAACAGAACCAAAAGAAAATATAATATTACAGAACAGAAATTTGGGATCGAGTCCAATGTTCAACGGTCTCCTTAAGACAGATTACGTTCCCACCTCGGTACTTGCGGTAGATTAGACATCTGCTTTCAGGATAAAACGATCCCCGTGTACAGTAGAAGCACAGTAAATTGTACGCACAGAAAACCTTGGTGTGCTTGAACTTTCTCGAAAACTTGGAGAGAAAATGTAGAAGAAACTAGCAGAGCTTCGGCAATGGAGAGTTTTAGAACATATTCTGGAAATCGGTCAAGAATAGCCTATTTATAGGCGTTAATGGCGACTATTCAGATTAATCCGAACTGATGCGACATAGGTTTGGCCAGGCGGTTGGACAGACCAACAGGCGCAAACCGGTTTGGTATTCTCTAACGGTCTCGAACCCACTAACAGTTCGGTCTGACAAATAACGGTAACATTTATTTAAAATTTAAATAATTTAAAATTTAATCAAATAATTTTTTTGCAAAAAAGATAAGGGTTGACCACAACCCACAACCCATGGTCCATGGACCCGTTCCCGAGCCCGATCCCAAGCCCAAGCCCAAGCCTGAGCCCAAGCCTGACGGCGAGCGTGTGGGGTTTGGGTCGAACCCAACGTTGGGTAGGTCCTCTTCCGTCCACAAAACTGGATACCTTCAAGCGGCAAATCCCATATTTCTCCCAACGTTGGGTTCGACCCAAATTTGGCTTATATAAACCACTCACCCATATTTCTCCCAACTAATGTGGGATTGAAAACTCTTTTATACTTACTTGGACACCCACCATTTTCTCTCTCAACCAATGTGGGATAAGACTTAGTTACCACCATTTTGCCAACTTCTAAGGCACACTTTTGAAGTCTATTTCTCATTCACCCATTAATAGTTTGAATGCCACAAAATCCATGATTACTCTACTCATGGAGATAAACAAATTATAACTTAAAATTATCAAAAAAGATTAATCCAACACAAAGATAATTAGTTTCAAAGTTAGCTAAAACACATGTTCTAATTTTTTAAAAATTCACTTTTTTTGAACAATCTCCCACATGAATGGAATTTGACGAAAAAAAAGATGCAACAAGATACAGATAGAGAGAAAGTTTAATAAGAAAAATTCTGCATTGGATAGGTAGTTTTTGGCTTTGAACCTTCAATTGTGAAAAACTGTCGAATTTACTGGCTAATTAATGGACGTGATGCTTTAAACTGTTCAGCCATTTTGTGTAAGACAAGATAATAGAGTTCACACAGAATTTTTCTAAATACAGCTAGGTTGTCACAGTTGTGCTCATTTTGGCCCTGGAAAAATCTTAGTTTCACAAGTGCCATTGGAAAATGTAGCCTTAGCATTCTCATATAAGTGGCCCATTTTTACTTATATAGGTAATTCTTATTAAGAGTACCCTGCTATACCCCACTTGAATTTCAAAGTATAAGAACCATTAAAAGCATAGCTTAAACTAATAACGCTTCAGGTATCATTGTACTATCACAGAAATGGGTAGGAGATTTTATCTCTATAATAATAACACTGAGTCACTCACAATTCGGTTGTCCCTTTAAACCTAGATCTTGGGATCTCCAGTCAGCTAGGTTGGGTTGCCATTGAGACGACTCTTAATTCATGCTGTAAGTCCATTCCCCTCGATAAACTACTAACTTTCTCTTCGCTTAAGTCTTTAGTTAACGGATCCGCTATATTGTCTTTAGACTTTATATATTCTACGAAAATTATTTCACTCAAGAGTAAGTGTTTCACGGTACTATGTCTGCGACGTATATGTCAAGACTTACCGTTATAGATATTACTCTGTGCATTAGCTATTACTGTTTGATATTCCCAATGTATGCAGATGGCTGGCACGGGTTTAGGCCACATAGAGATGCCTTTTAAAAATTGGCGGAGCCACTCAACTTCCTCTCCAACTTTGTCTAAAAGTATAAATTCAAACTCTATTGTGGACCTCGCTATACACGTCTGTTTAGACGATTTTTATAAAACAGCTGCTCCACCCAAAGTGAATACATATCCACTTGTGAGTTTTGAGTCATTAATATTAGTTATCCAATTTACATCACTGTACCCTTCTAGTACAGCTGGATATTGAGTGTAGTACAACTCATAATTTTAGATGTATTTCAAATATCTTAGTACCCTTATAAATGCCTGCCAATGGTCAGTTCCATGGTTACAAGTATACTTACTTAATTTACTCACAGCATATGCCAAGTCATGTATCGTATATTTCATTAAGTATATGAGACTCCCAACAATACGAGAATATTCTAGTTGTGATATGCCCTTATCTATATTCTTGGACAAATGTAGATTTATATCTACACGTGTCCTTGTAATGCGGGTATCACCCTTATCAAAATTTTTAAGAATTTTTCCAACATAATGGTACTAAGATAAGATATATCCATCAGATATTTTAGTAATTTTTATCTCTAATATAACATCTTCTATTTTTATATTTTCATATCAAACCTCTTGTTCAATATATTCTTGATAGTTTTAATCGTAGAATTACTACTATCCAATATTAGTATGTCATCAACATACAAATAAATAATGACATAACATTTGTCAGTATTTTTCAGGTAGACACATTTGTCACACTTATTTATTTTGAAGCCATTTAACAGCATTACTCTATCAAATTTTTTATACCATTATTTAGGTGTTTGTTTTAACCCGTAAAAAGACTTAACAAGCTTACAAACCTTTTTCTCATGTTCTGGAGTTATAAAATTTTTAAGTTGTTTTATATAGATTTCTTCATGTAAATCTCTATTTAAAAAGGTTGTCTTAACTTCCGTTTGATATATTTCTAAATTAAATAATGATGCAATAGAAATCAACATTCTAATAGAAAGATATTCTAGTTACATGTGAGTAAGTATCAAAATAGTCCACCCCTTTAGTTTGCCTGTATCTCATAACTACAAGTCTCACCTTGTATTTCTCAATTGATTTATCTGTTCTCATTTTTCTTTTGAATATCTATTTATATCCAAGAGATTTACAACTAGGTGGGAGATCCACTAGTTCCCAAGTACGATTTTGCAAGATAAATTTAATTTCACTATTGATATCCTTTTTTCACAAAGGTGTATTCGGGGAGGACATTGCAGTCTTAAAAGTTTGAGACTCGTTTTCTAACAAAAATATTGGAAAATTCGAACCAAAGAATTTAGATGTTCTAGCTCATTTACACGGTTCGTCATCCTCTCTTAATCCTTGATCTCCATCTTTCACTTGGCTACTGCCTACTGCAGTTTCATAAGTTCTTTTAAAAGAACTTATTTCTTGTATAAATTTGCACGAAAATACATGTTTAAAGAATGATGCATTTATAGATTTAATGACCGTGTTCACTTGAATCTCAGGATTATTACTTCTATGTACTAAAAATCGATATGCACTACTGTTATTTGCATATCCTATAAATATACAATCAATAAATTTTGGTCCAATCTTAACCCTTTTTGGTTCTAGAATCGCTACCTTAACTAAATGCCCCCACATTCTTAAGAATTTATAGGAAGGCTTTTGACTATTCCATAATTCATATAGAGTTTTGTTCGTTCTCTTATGGAGTATTTTGTTGAGAATGTAATTGATAGAAAGTATGGCTTTTCCTCACAAGTTTTGAGATAACCCAGAACTAATGAGTAAAGTATTCACTATTTCTTTTAAAGTCCTGTTTTTCCGTTTAGCAACTTCGTTTTGCTGTGGAGTATAGGGAGTTGTGGTTTGATGGATAATTTCATGTTGTTAACAGAATTCACCGAAAGGTGACTCCCCTATTACTCTCAAAGGCTTTAATCTTTCTACCAAGTTGATTCTTAACCTCCGTTTTATACACAATAAAACTTTCTAAGACTTGTCTTTGCTTCTTAGCAAAGACACATAACAATATCTAGTACAATAATCTATAAAAGTGATAAATTACTTTTTGCCTCCTCGTGTTTGAATAAATTTTAAATCACATATATCACTATGGATTAAAGCAAGAGACTCCGTACTTCTTTCCACAGATTAGAAAGGCGCTTTAGATAATTTAGCATCTATACAAGTTTCACATTTATGATTTAAATCAATATCAAATTTAGGTAAATAATTCATATTAATTAATTTATGCAACGATTCAAAATTAATATGTCCTAATCTACCATGCCACACATAAGAAGGCTCAAGCATATAAGCAAAAGATGTAGAATTCTTATTGATAGTTTTTGGAATCACAGTCATTACATTAATCTTAAACAAGCCATCTGACAAGTAACCATTCCCCACGAACATGCCCTCTTTAGTAAGAACAAACTTGTCAGATACAAAGACCAATTTAAAGCTATTTTTGCTTAACAATGTCCCAACACAAGATTCTTCCTGATCTCTAGCACATGCAGGATATTGTTGAGCGTCAGCTTTTTGCCTGAGGTTATCTTCAACACAACATTTTCTTGTCCTTCCACCTTTGCAGTAGAAAAGTTTTTCATGAATAGTTGTTATCCACTTATCACTGCTTGATAAGTGGTTAATATTTTTTGATTCGCCCATACATGCCTGGTTGCACCAGTATCCACTCACCATTCCTTGGGGTTGGATCCAACCAAGTTGACCTCGGATACTACAGCTGTTACATTCATCTCAAACACATCAGATGAGAGATTCTCTATTTCAGCAACGCTTGCCTGAGAATGCTTCTACCTCTTCAAGGCATTTACCTAGTCTTTGTGGCTACGACAGTCTCTCACCCGATGGCCCGGCTTGTCACACACGAAGCATCTTCCCTTGAACTTCTTAGAATCACCACCCTTAGCCTTTTGGTTGTGATTCTTCAGCTTCTTTTCTTTTTGGGCTTGTTCTACTGCATTGGCCTTCGTTTTGAACTGGAACCCCTGTGACCCTTTCTTATCGGCAATGCAGTTATCATCCTCAATCTTGAGCCTGACAATCAGGTCTTCAAGCTTGATTTTCTTGCGCTTGTGCTTCATATAGTTCATGAAATCCCTCCAGGACGGTGGCAGTTTTTCAATAATTGCAGCCACTTGGAAGGACTCACTCAGTATCATGCCCTCGGCATGAATCTCATGCAGAATCAGTTGAAACTCTTGGACCTGGCTGATGACGGTCTTCAAATCCACCATAAGAAACTCAAGGAATCTGCTGACGATAAATTTCTTCATCCCGGCATCTTTCATCATTATACAATGTGTTGTTCAAACTGTTTAGGATATAGTTACGACACAAAAAGTCAGCATGCCGCCATGCACTAACTACAGTCACAACTTGCCTATCACCCTCGTTCTCAGACAACGAAGGAGCATCTTCTTGGTGGAACCGCATCAAATTTAGAGTCGTGAGGTAGAACAGCATCTTTTGCTGCCACTTCTTAAAATCTGTCCCATTGAACTTTTTTGATTTCTCCTTGTGGTTCATAGGAATTGTAGCCGAAATCGAGGCCAGAACAGAGGCCACCACATGGGTAGAAGCAGTAGGGATATGCTCCATTCTATTGTCGATTTCGGTTGCCATAACTATAAAAATCGAATTAACACCGAAACATAATCCAATAATAAGTTTACAGTAATTTAAAAACTGCAACAAATGTATTAAATAAAACCAAGTTTATGAAACTTTAAAACCGTAAATTAAAATACTATATAATAAGATTAATCAACAAGTAAATTAAAGTACAACAGCAATACTTTAATTAACTAATAACAATACAATTCCAGAATTAAAATATTAAAAGTCAATATGTCTTAACATTGTTGGTTCTAGAACTTCTGGAATAACAACATTCCATCGGTTTAATAAAACCTGGACAGCACTAGAAACAACATTAATTAAATTACAGTAATAAAATAGAAATAAAATAATATGTTTTCCAATTACATATTAATACAGCAGATGTAAAATTTAAATAAACTCATAAGCATATAAGGAAAAACGAAACTGAAAAAACAAAACACTGTTAGAAAAAAAAATTTCTGTATCCAAGATAAAATGGAAAAACAGTACTGAATTAAATAAAAACAAATGGGAACATAATAGAAAACTCAAAACAGAAAAGATAACAGACTTATTGCAAATACAGAACAGCAGAAGCTATAAACCGAGAACAAGTTTTGCTAAAAAAAATAGAACCGATTTTTGTTAAACAGAATACTATTTTAATTAAGAAAATGAAACAATATTGTAACTATATAAAAGCATAACAGAATCAAAAGAACAGAATCAAAAGAAAATATAATCTTACATAACAGAAATTTGGAATCGAGTCCAACGTTCAACGGTGTCTCCTTAAGACAGATTATGTTCCCGCCTCAGTGCTTGCGGTGGATCAAACGTCTGCCTCTAGGATAAAACGATCCCCGTGTACAGTAGAAGCACAGCAAACAGCACACATAGCGAACCTTGGTGCGCTTGAGCTTTCTCCAAAAAGTTAAAGAGGAAATGCAGAAGAAACTAGCAGAGCTTCGGCAATGGAGAGTTTTAGAATGGATTCTGGAAGTGGGCGGGCGGTTGGACGGACGGGGGACGGCGACGGCATTGCGCGTGTGAGGTTTGGGTCAGTCCCAGCATTAGGTAGATCCTCCCTTGTCTACAAAACTGAGTACCCTAAGGAGCACATCTCTTAAACTCAACTTGGCTTATATAAACTACTCACCCATATTTCTCCTAACCAATGTAGAATTGAAAACTCTTTTATACTTATTTAGACACCTACCCTTTTTTTTCCTAACCAATGTGAAATAGGACTTAGTTACCACTATTTTGCCAACTTTCAAGGCACACTTTTGGAATAAATTTCTCATTCACTCATTAATGGTTTTGAATGTTAAAAAATTCATGATTACTCTACTCATATAGATAAACAAATTAGAACTTAAAATCATCAAAAAAAATTAATCCAATATAAAGATAATTATCTTCAAAGTTAACTAAAAAATATGTTCTAATTTTTTTAAAACCAACTTTTTTCCAACATGTTCCATGCAACCAATGAACCTTTATTAATAACAATGTATTCAAAGTAGAAATACTAGAATTGTTGCTCTCTAAAAAGTAACTGCATATCACTTCTTTGTTGCTCTCTAAAAATTAAGTAATTTTGTTTTTATAAACAAATATATATAATTATATATATATATATATATATGAGTCTTGGGTTGGGTTATTTCTAAAAATTGTCAAACCTGAGAATCAACCGACTATATCAATTTTAAAATTTTTAAACCTAAAATCAACCTATCATCTTTGTAGAACCGAACCAACACAACTAAACCCATAGAAGCTGTATTGAGTTGATTCACAGATTTTTTTGGGTCTTTTGGACACCGGCCAGCCAAATGAATGTTATTCCTTCTCAATTGAACTTAGTTCTCTTCTGAGTTTTATACATTAAAATCAATTTTTGTTCTCCTGTTGTGTCCTAAAATGTTATGTGAACACGCTGGTAGCTAAATTGGTAAGATAAAATGTGATATACGGCAAAAGAAAAAAATATTTTTATTATTTAATTATATTTTAAAATAAAAATTCATTACAAGTTTAAATAGACAGTAGTTAGAAATCTATTCATAGGTTATCCGTTATAAAAATAATTATATTATTATTAACATATTTAATTATAAAATAAATATTATTTTTGTTACAAAAATAATTACTCTATTATTGTATAGGATCCATTACAAAAATAATTATATTATTATTAACCTATTTAATTATAAAATAAATATTATTTTTGTTACAAAAAAAAAATTACACTATTATTAAATAAGCTATAATTAGCAGTCATTCATGAGTTGTCCATTATAAAAATAATTATACTATTCAATTATAAAATAAATACTAATTTCTTTATAAAAATAATTATACTAATTAATTATGAAATTTTCGTTACAACAATAATTACACTAGTATTAACCATTATTATTAACCTAGTTAATTACTATTAATAATCTAGTTAATTACAATAATTGGTTAATAACAGTTATGGTTAGAGAAATTAACCTATATAAACCTAGCCTTGGCCTCCCAATTTACACATCCCTTCGTTTTGAGAAAAAGAGAAGCCGAGAAGAAGAGTGACGTGCCACCATCCCACACCATCGTCCACCATGCCACCGACAGTATAAACTCTCTC
>JAOTRH010042599.1:0-20057 GCA_034768845.1 Heliamphora exappendiculata
CCGGGAGCCCTAGCTTCGACATAAAAGGTTAAAGGGTCGGACGCTCAAGGGTCCGAGTGTGGCGCCGAAATTTTAGAGTTTTTGGTAGTTCAAAATAAGAAAATTCAAAAGATGTTAAGAAAATATTTTAATTTTAAAAATTTATTTTTGTTAAAAATGGAGTCGCCATTTGGTTCTTGAGAAAAATCAAGAAAAACAAAAATAGTTACTGATATTTAAAACGTTAACCATAGAAAAAGGGTTTGGGGGTTAAAGTACGAATCGAAAAAGGTGTTAGGCACCCTATTCGCCTAACCATAAGGTTGGTCTCTACTAATTATCATTGGTTCTTAATTAGATTTCTCAAATGTATGCAAATATAAAAAATGGAGGTGAGAAGAGAATATCTAAAATCAAATACAGAAAAATACATAACATATGTATATAGAACGCCAAAACAAAGCAAATAAGACAAGAAAATTCTAAATTATATGGCATGCAATTTCTAACTAAATGATACATGGAGCAAACCCGCATGCGATATTATCAAAATTAACATGATTCAAATAAAAGAATAGAAAATGTACTAAAAGTCACTAAATTCAACATATACATGAATTGCTAATAATATAATCTAAGCTATTAATCTAAACATGATTTTAAAGTATATTTTAAAATTAAAATACTAAAAATGCACATTATCAATTAATCTAAAAAGTGCATTAATATGATTAATTTCTACTAAAGAGAAATGCTAAACTAAAATAAAAGATGCATGAAAAATTATATATTAAAAGTTTAATAATAAAGTAAACAATGAAAGATTATTAAACTAATAAGAAGAATTTTTGTGTTTTTATCCAAATAAAAGAATGTTCAAAGATTTAATCAAAGGAAACTAAAAGAGAATTTGCAAAAGAAGATTAAACTAAAATTAAAAGGATTTTAAGAAAAATAAAAGAAAATACCACTAAAATAAAACCAAAGAATTAGACTTATAACTAAAAGAAAAAAGAAAAAAATCTATTAGTGATTTTATGGGTTTTGTATAAAAATAAGACAAAATAAAGAAAAATATAAATGAATGCTATAAAGGAAAAACTAAGTTAATATCGATAGATTTTTGTGAATTTTGGTATTAAAAAAAATAAAAAAAATAAAATAAAAAATGCAATTAAAAGAAAATTAAACTATCATTAAAAAATTTGGTGCATAAAACAATAGAATACTATTAAAGAAAAATTAAAATAGCATTAAAAGACTTGATACGTAAAAGAAAAGAAAAAAGAATGCTATTAAAGAAGATTAAACTAATATTAAAGAGAAAAATAACAAATATAAATAACAACTATTACATAGTAATATAACAGCCGTTTAACTAAAAAATATGAAATATGGGTATAATATTAATAATTATAACCATATAAATGTTAGTACATTGAATATGATAATAACGACATCGTAAGTCAGAATTGCCAATTATGTTAGCTCTATTTGATGAATAAGTGTGTTAGGTGCAAATGTGCAATGTTGATAAAGCAAATAAGCTAAAATTTAATTTATAACATGAATTGAACTAGTATAACATACTCTAAACATGTTTAGGATAAACAAGTCAAGAGTAATGATATAATTGAAAAAAGTAAGACAATTGAATCAACTACACAAATAGTACTAATAAAATATATGGAATAAGAGGTTGGAAATAATTCGATCACTTCAAGAGAGAAGAAATAGAGATAGAAAAACTGGAGATTTAAATAGAATACCTGGATCGCTATAACCCGGGTGAAGCCTCAAGTCAGGGAGGTGTTTCAACGATCCAATCATTGATCAATGATCCAATCCATTGTAAGGGTAAGTCGAGAATTCAGCAGGATTTCGATATTGATGATCAATCTCTTGGTACTTCAACCAGATATCTCTCACTCTCAACTCTCCTGAAAAACGTACCAGAGGTACGGTATTTATAGAATTCTTCAACCAATGAGATGCTGGTAGGTTTTAGAACACGTCAGGGTTTTTTAAGGTGGCGGTCGCTACTTCAGGAGAGTTTTCACAAGCTTCTTATGGCGGTCGCTACTATATAAGGTAGCAGCCTTATGGTCGGAGTTGGTGATCACCACAATGCAAGGTAGAGGTCGCCATACTGCAAGGTGGCGGCTCCGATAGGAGTTTGCGGTCACCACAATGCAAGGTGGCGACTCTAGGTTCAAGTTGGCAGCTAGAGGTTTGGTCATTGTGGGTTCACTAGTTCAAAGATTTGGCTTACTTGACTTGGATATTGAGCTTAGATCATTCCTCGAAGATCGTTTAGAAGCACCATTCTCACTATTTTCATCATTGGATTCATCTGAATCAACCTAAGATTAGCGAGGTCAAATTGGGGTATCTACACCGAGATCAAGGGTCAAGGGTTAGGGGTAGAGGGCCGACGGCTCAGGAGCCTGAGCCTGGGTTTGAGGGTCGGGAGTAGCGGATCTGGGGGTAGGGAATCAGGGGTACGCTGTTAGGGGATCGGTGGTTGAGGGTCTAAGGAATTGGGATTTGGCAGCCCACGTTGGGCCTCGAGGTCTGGGGGTTGGGGGCTCAAGAACCCAAGCTTTGAGGTATAAGGTTCATGGGTCAAGGGTCGTGGGTCTAGGAGTCAGGAGTGGTCGGGGGTCTAGGGCTCTAGAGTCTAGTGATATTGTGTTTGGGGGGTTTGTGGACTTAGGGGCTTGGTGGTCCGGGGTTGGGAGCCTAAGCTCTAAGCTAAGGGGTTAAAGGGTTGGAGGCATAAGGGTCCGGGGTCAAGGGCCAGGGGTTGGGGGTTGGAGGCCCGAGGATTAGGAGTTGGGGGCTTAGGGACTCGATGGCCTCGGGACTGAGGGTTGAGGGCCCGGAGGTTTGGGGGCTTGGTGCGGGCGATTTTGTTCGACCCTCGGGTGCGTTCGAAAAATGGTGCGTTAGATATCGATTGTTTTTAGAAAAAATATATATTTTATTTTAAAATGAAAATCCAAGATACTCAAACATATTTTAGAAAAATGGATTCGACACTTGATTTTTGAGAAAAATCAAGAAAAACAAAATAGGTCACATGCCTTTTTAAACGTAACAACAAAAAAAGTGGGATTGGGGGCTAAGGTACAAAAAGAAAAAGTATTAGGCACCCTTTTCGTCCAACCGTAATGTTGGCCTTTACTTTATCAATGTTGATTCTTGTTTTAAACTTTTCAAAGGTAACAAATACAGAATAAGAGGTTAAAGAGTGTTCATACAAAAGCAAACAAAGAAGAAAAGGTGTCTAGCTAAAATCTTAAGGGTCATGTAACTTGATTGTCATTTCTAATCATGCCACATTTATTGTTTGAGCAAAACAAAATGAAAAACATGCAAACGAAGGATCAAATAAAACAAGGAAGAATCTGAGGGTCATGCGATACACTTTCTGTTTCTAACATGCTATATACAAATCAAGCAGAAAGAACGAAGGGGTTCGAACACTATTTTTAAGCAACTGGTCATACAAAAAGCTCACGGCCGTAGCAACAGAATGTTGCGGCCATGATAAAAGAAACAACAAAACACATGGTCATGACAAAATAATAGTAACCATAAGAAAAGGGGTAAAAAAGGTCGCAACCGTGACAAACAAAGAGTGCAGCAATGGTATTTTAGAAATCCAGAGAGAATGTCAACATATAAGGTCCAAAGGAACTCAGATAGATAGAATGTACAAAATAGAAAACCACAGTTTACTTTATTAGGGGATGATCAACTAACTATTACTTCAACAGTATCATGAGTCTCAAGACAGAATGCATATAGTATTAAAAAGAGGTAACATAATAGTTCAAACATTATTTTTAGGCTACTAGTCTCATAGAAAGTTCACGGCTGTAACAACCAAAGGTCATGGCTGTCAGGTTTTAAAGGTCACAAAAATATTTTTGGATGTCCAGTGTGCCAGTGAACACTAAACTACGTTAGAAATATACTATTCTTTATTTTACAGAGAGCTGTGAACATACTGTTTTTCATAAAGAGGCTCATATGAACATGTTTCCACATGCATTATTTATATGCTATTATTAATATAAAAAAAACATGTTTGATGTAAATATACAACTAAAATGCTAAGAAAGAAAGCAATAAATGGAAACCTTAATCGTGACACCGCCGAGAGAGAGAGAGAAAATAAGGGTTTATGAAACATCACGATTTTCTAAGATTACCAAGTGTAGACAACCGCTTCGAACATCTCTCGGATATGGAAGACTATAATCGCCCAATAGTCTTTGCTCCAAGGCCTCACCAACGCAAACAACGTCATGAACTCGGTCCGGGAGTATGTAGTATTGGGAATATGAATATCGAGAATCAAAATATGAAGTGAGAAATGGATTTGGCAGAGTATCGGGGTGTCAGAACATTCCTCTCTTTTTCTGCGAACCAAGGTGCATATTTATAAGTAATGAGGTAGCACAGAGATCCTCTAGGATATTGCCACCTATCCAAAAAGGTTACAACGTTGCGGCCACGTCCTTGCACATGACGGCCATGAACTTCAATATACAAATAGAGACAGACGTGACCTCTAAAGGTTGAGGGTTGGTATAAGCTCACAAAAAGATGGCGACCGTGAGGAATGAAGTTCACTGCCTATTCTAGGATCACAAAAAGGTAGCGACCGTTAAGGCAATGACGCGGCCTGTTGAAGGATCATGGAAAAGGTGGCGGCTGTGAGGATTAGGAATGTCGCGACCTGAATATTTTGGGTCGTTTCTTGGGTTTTAAATTGAATTCTTGACATTGCTTGCTTGGGAGCATCCTTGAGCATAATTCCCATGTTTTTGTCATTGGGGAGCATTCGAGACGGGTGCCTAAGATTCGACTTGGTCAAATTAAGGTGTCTATAGTTGTTCCTATTTGATAGAGCTTGCAACAACTCGTGGTGCAACTAAATGTCAAAACTCTAGAGACAAACCGATTAAACAAACTGCCAATCTTAGGCATAAACAAAACATACAGAAAAGCGTGGTCGAACCTAAATTTCTATCGAGCTTCCTACGTACCCCCATTGTAAGGGATCAATCCGGTCATAGTTTATGGGGCAATGCATATGATGCAAACAGGCTAATCATGATGCATGGCAGATATGATACGATGTAAATAGGTACAATGCAAACATACAAAATTTAAGGTCAGAACAGAGATCGAATAATCATCAAAGATCAATTTTAGGTCATGAATAGGATCGGAGAGTCAGTTTAAGGTCGTGAGGATGAACAAAGTGTGTTAGGGGCATTTTTAGATCATGCAAGGACTGAGGAGTCAGTTTAAGGTCATGAGGAGGACCGACCAATAGGTTTAAGGTCATGAGGAGGACCGAGGATCAGTTTAAAATTATGAGAGGGATCAAAATTTTTAGGGGGTATTTTTAGGTCATGCGAGGACTGAAGAGTCAGTTTAAGGTTATGAGGAGGACCAAAGGTTCAGAGATCAGTTTTAGGTCTAGAAACGATCGAGGAGTCAGTTTAAGGTTATGAGGGGGACCAGACATTTAGTTTAAGGTCATGAGGAGGTTCAAAGGATTAGTTTAAGGTCATGAGGAGGACCAAACAGTCAATTTAAGATCATGAGGAGGACCAAACATTTTAGGGGCAGTTTTAGTCATGCAAGGCAGAGGATGAGGTTTATTTTTCATAGACCTAAGAAAGGGGCTATAAAATAGGATTCTTGGCGAATCATAGCGGTCGTAGCCTTGGACCGTTGCGGCCATAACTAAAAATCGTAGGTTTATAGCGGCCTGAAAGTTCAAACATGGTGGGCATTAGGCACTTTTAAAATTAGTCACGACCGTGATAAAGAAAGGTTGCGACCTAACTTCGGATGTGGCGGCCGTTACATTTAAAAGAAATAGACCTCGCAGCCGCGAGGTCGATGATAGGTTATGGGTTTAGGTTTGTTCAAAAATATCATTCGTGCGAACTAAAACTTATCTCTTCTCTCTTCTCTCTCGCTCTCTTGGCTCTTTCTCTCTCTGCTCTTGACTCACTCTCTCTCTCTCTCGATTCTCTTGAGCTTCTCACAATGTTTCTCCTTTCTCTCCTCCCTCTCCTATACTTTGTTGTGGTTGGAGGCTTTGGGTTTGTTGACAACGATGGTATGGGTGGCGTCGATCGAGGCAGAGGCAGCGCGGCTAGTGGTGGAGGTGATGTGGCTAGCAATGGTGTGGGTGTAAGATGCGGGGAGGCCAGCAGTGGTGATGGAGGTGCCGCGTGGGATGATGACGACGCTCTTCTCTTGGAGGTAGGTGGCGTACCTGGCATGCTAGAGCATTTCAACCTCGCCACATACTTCTCTCGTTTCTCTCGGTTGACGAGGCCTGGGATGAAGCAGTTTATCCTTCCGGACGTAGTGGACGAGTGTGAGCACCTTCTTTGCCCTCATGAGGAGCATCTCTCAGCCGTGAACCTTGTGGTAGGCTGAAACCTTCTTCATTTTACTTTTACTCGCTTGCTTTGATATAAGAAAAACACATGTTCATTGGATGCATTGACTTGAATATCAAACTTCTTTGCATTGAACTAAGGCTAGTTTGATCGTTGAACTTGGTTGACTTGTTAGATTTTGGATTGAAATTAAATTGAATATCGAATTGAGATTGAAAAAAATGAGGTTTTTTGGTTGAGATAAGTCTCAAGTTGAATCAACTTTGAAAATTAGGTTTGAATTGAAAAGGAAACCATGTTGAGCTTTGAGTTTGGGTTTAAAATGGATTTGAACCGAATTTTTAAAACTAGGTTGATTTGAGATTGAAATTCGAATTTGAACGAGTTGAATATTGATTTGAAGTTAAGGTTGAATTGAAACTTGAGGTATAACTTAAAAGTTGAATTTGAATTGAATTGAATTGAATTGAATTGGTTGAATTCGGTCTTTAACGTTTGAGTTTTTGCATTGGGATGAGTTATGTTTGATCATGGATGGGATTGAATTAGATTTAAGTGGAGTCGAGCTTTAATTGAACTTTGATTTTGAAATTGAGAGTGCGTTTAAACAAATTGATTTGATTGAAATGGATCATTAGATTTCGGTTAAATCTAACGAATTTGGTTTTGACTTAAAGTTGGACTTTATCAATGGAATCTTGAATCTAAACTTAAATTATCACGAGTGGGGTCATCATCTTTTGAGGATTGAATTTCGAATTTCAACATTTGAAGGAAGTTTGGATTGAACGCCATTGTTTTGAAATTAGATTTAAAATTTTCTTATGGTAATCTTTTGTCGGATAAAAACAGGTGACTTGTATATTTTAGGTTTGAAAAAATTGGTTGAAAACTTGTTTCGGTTATCTCTTTGCGCATTTTGATTTGGATTTTGTTATTATTCTTGTTTTACTGATTTGTTGCTTTGCTTTGTTTTAGGAGAGGATTCGCATATGGGGTTTTGGTGGTCCCTTTGACGTCTTGGAGTGGTATACTGCCCTCCCACAACGCAGCCAAGAGATAGTTGACGGGGCGGGATTCGATTGTTTCATCACTACGCTAGAGGAGACTAGCAACGATCAGGTCATGCTCACGACGCTGGCAGAAAGGTGGTGGGACACCACCAACACATTCCACCTATTTGCCTTCGAGGTCACACTCATGCCATTAAAGTTCTCACTCATCACCGAGATCTGGGTGGGTGGCAACCCGATCCTTTTTGAGCCTGATATTTGTTGGATCCTCGAGGCTCTCACTTTCTTTCTTGGCCAAGTGCCCCTAACCATTGATAAGGGGAGCATCCGATACACCTGGCAGAGGAAGACCTTCTAGGAGTTCGTCTGCTTAGAGGTCCTTCACTTCGAGTGGATGGAGCATGCCTTTATTCTCTACATGTTCGGAATATCTCTATTCCTAAACTTAGAGAATAGAGTACATTTCCATTACCTTGCGACGATGGTTGCGGTGAGCGACATCGACACGTTCGACTGGGGAAGAGCCGCTTGGCTATCCTCTACGGCTATATGAGCGCTGCTATCTACACCTATGACAGGAGCACAGGCGACTACTGGCGCATCTGGTAGGTACACCTCTACTTCTTCCCCTGCGTTCTTTTCCATTACTGCACATGTCATATGTTGTACTGATGCTTTCCTTGATTTTTTCACAGCTTTGGGCCTATGAGTTTCTCGGCATGCACTCATCGGTGAATTCTTGTGACGATCCCTCCGTGATTGCTCAGGCGCTCTGATGGGTGATGAAATACTGGGGTATGAAGCCTGGTGGAAGGATCTGGATGGCGACCGCTACGTCTTGGACACTCTTACCACCCATCGAGTATGTCTCTTTTTCCTTTCTTGTCTTCACTTCCATCCTTTCATACACACTACTTTCTGACGTGCTTTCTTATTTTGAGCTCTTTCATCGGGGAGGACATTTTCAGCAATGCCCCCGATTGAAGATTTCTCTCATGACTACTGTTACCATGAATCATCTGGAAGTCCTACTAATTGGCTCGAAGTAGGCCACCTTTTACCATCTATACCGCATCCACCGCTAGTTTAGGTGCACTCAGACCAGGCCTGATGCTGCTATGAGCCATCTATACAATTCTTCTCACCGGGCCCCCTTCTTGGGTCAGTACCAGTGGGCTTGGCCTTTTTAACTGTTGATGTCGATTGGTAGAGAGTTTGATAGCGGGTTTTTCGAGGATTACAAAGCTTGGCTTGGGTAGGAGTTAGAGCACAGTTTAAGATAAGGAGGAGATGCTAAAAAAAGAACTTGAATTTACTTCGTTGTGCCTAATATTTTGTTTGTTTTCTTTTTAGCTTTTTAGGATGAGAACTTTCGAGCCTCTCTTATTTTTAGAATCGAAACTGAATTAGTAAAACTTCTTAATGAAAGTTCCTAAACTTCTAGCTTGTAGTGATTTCTAAAACTGTTCTTTGAATTTTTATTTTTGCAATATAATCAATTTATTAGAAAAACTTAAAGCAAGCTTTTGTATTGATTAACCACTCGAACATGGTTACAAATGGAGAGTTTTAAACAAAGGTTTGGACCGAACTTCTAACGGAAGCTGCCTACGTATCCCAAATAAAGGAATCATGCCATAACGTAGTTCGAGGTTCGGGTTATACTTAACTATTGACACTCTCCTTTTGCTAAGGTTGCCCTTGCCGGTTTTTCTCTCAGGGATAAAATTTTTTGAGCTGGTTTGAGTTGACTGGTGTAGAGGAGACATTCCCATGTAGATCCATAAAAATAGCAGTGCCTTCTGACATTAGGGTTTTGATAAGATAAGGTTCAGTCTAATTAGGTTTGAACTTGCCCATAGGATCGAAGGCCGAAGCTCTGATCTCTTTGAGGACTAAATTGACTTCCTTCAATTTTTTAGACTTAACCTTCTAGTTAAATGCCTGAGCTATTCTTCTCTGATACCCTTGAATACGAAACAATGCCTTGAGCCTTCTTTCATCAAATAAGAACAATTCTTCAAATCTACCTCTCTACCACCCTGATTTGGGAATACAGCTTTTAGCTCTCTAGCTTTATGGGTAGAACAGTTTCCATCCTATAAACCAATGCATAAGGTGTTGCTTCGGTGGAGGTCCTGGTCGATATCCGGTATCCCCAAAGTGTAAATGGTAGCTTTTTCAGCCAATCTTTGTTGAAGTCAAAACTACCAAGATTATTATTTTTGTAAATGGATTTTAATAAAAAATTAACTGAACGAGCAAACGCCTAAATGGGCTTCAGATAAAACTTTTGACGTTGAACGATCAAAAATAAAACCCGTGCAACCAAAATTAATTTAGAAAAATATATTTTTACCGATCAAATCTTTAACTACGTTTTTGGTCTCGAGTTGAAGCTCTCGTCAGACCTTCTACTGTATTTTTTTATGCGATCTTTGAACGTAGTGTGGGCTATAATCTATCAAGAACTCGTACCGACAGAACCTGGACAATTTTAGTCTTGAAAGACAAGTTATGAAACTGGTTCTGCCTACCCGTATATTTGTAGGGCTATAGTAAGGACATGTGGAGTAATTATGAGTAACACTTCTAGTGGAACACAGGCACCCATTAGCGGTTTTTGCAATTAAGCAAACCTCATAGCGGTATCTAAAATTATAAAAACCTTGTAGTGGCTTCTGTAATTTTCATAAAATACTGAATTATATTTTACACCACTAAAGAACTATAATTGCACACTGACCCATAATCTCATGATCTTCTTGCATTGAACTCATGTTATTAAATACTTAACATTTCTCATCACGTTAAGATTTCCCATACCCACCAATTAGATTTAATAAGAGACAATTTAATTTAATCGGCATCTTAAAACTTCTTAAGCCCTTCCACTTAATTTATTTGACCGCCGGATAATAAAATCTACCTACAGAGTTTGGCCCGGTCAAAACTTATAAGCTTCCTTAAGGGGTATCGTCAATCCCGATTCTTCAAAACGTGAATTTTATTAATAATTAATATTCACCATATAAATAATATTGCTATCCAACTCATTAGGAATATAGACTCATATAAGATTGCACCCTCTAATGAATCAAAATAACGAATATTAAATATAAGTAAATCAATAATTATTTCAGGATTAAGAGTATAAGCACTATCTATAATAACCTTATAGTGTGAATTAATTTATATAGTCAGTATAAAATTAATTACTCCAATGTGTCTTGTTCAATACATATAAAGTGTACTAACATAGAGAGTTGGAACAACAGACAACGTAATTATCTATTTTCCGTAACCAAGACAAGCCTACAGTCATACCGATGGTATATTCATTTTCATCTAAACTGTGAACATAAAACTTATATTCTACAAAAATCTAAAATCTAATCTTCTATGTACAAGCCGTACTCTACATACCAGATTAAATACTGTACAGAATATTGGACATCCATACATAACATTAAAGAAATGGTATACACATTACTCATAAAATGAAAAAGTTAATTTTATTAAAATAAAATTAAATACTAAAACATGATTTTCAGTATACCAATCCGAATAATTTTTACTTCCCTCAATTATATTTTGCAGGATTTTCTTCACGTTTTGGTTAGTGGCTTCCACAGCTTCATTGGTTTGCGGTCTATACGGAGAAGACATATGATTGACAATTCGATACTCTTCCAAAAGACCCAAAACTTTTCTTTGGAAGTGAGAACCATTATCAGAAATTATCTCATGCGAAACCCCATATCGACAAATAGGATTCTCTATGACAAACTTGGCTACTTGAGAAGCTTGCAAAGCAGAGTAGGAGGTAGCTTTAACCCACTTTGTGAAGTAATCAATTGCTACAAGAATAAACTCATGTCCATTTGATGGTTTGGGTGTGATTTTTCCTATCACGTCAATTTTCCAAACTAAAAATGGCCAAGATAATGTCATATTATAGAGCTGAGATGGTGGCACATGTATGAGCTTCACATGAACTGGATATTTTTGGCACCATTGAGCAAACTAATGACAGTCTGCTTCCATCATCATCCAAAAGTATCCTTCGCACAAAATCTTCTTGGCCAACATCAATCCATTCATATGAGGCCCGTAAACTTCTCTATGAACCTCCCTTATGAATTCATGTCCTTCTTCCGTGTTAACGCAAAATTTGTTTCCCCGCAGATATCCTCTCTTGTACAGCTTTTCTCCACAAATCACAAATTGTGCAACGAGTCTCCTGATAGCTCTTTTATCCTTCTTGCTGTCTTGACTAGGAAACTTTCCCTTCTCGATGAAATTCCAAATGTTGTGGTACTAAGGTAGTCCACCATTGACTTCTTGGGTAGCGACGATATTACCGATTGTGGGTGTATCTCTTTGCTGAATCTTCAAGGGTCTCATCCTTACTCCAGGCGGTATGTCAACCATCGATGCTAGAATAGCCAAAGCGTCAGCGAACTTATTCTGTAATCTCAGGACGTGGGTAAACACCACACTTTCAAAGTGAGGAATCATTACTTCGAGCTCTTGGTGGTATTGGATCAACATTTCTTCTTTGACCTTCCATTCTCCTTTTACTTGAGACACGACCAAAGCCAAGTCCCCTATAACTTTCAACTCCCTTGCCTCTAGTTCGAAGGGTGCCTTCAATCCGGCTAGGGAACCTTCATATTTAGCCTGATTGTAAATAACCTCAAAACATAACTTATAAGCCAAAGGAATATGTGAATCATCGAGAGTAATCAAGAGTATTCCTATCTCGTACTTATATTGGTCTGAAGCTCCGTCAAAGTACCGAGTCCACAGATCCTTCTTGATTTTCAACACTTGTTCATCGAAAAACTCTAACTCGGGTTCTTCTTCTCCTTCAATAGGATGATTGGCCAAGAACTCTATAATGACTCTCCCTTCACTGATTTTCTTGTAACATACTGCAAATCAAACTCGGTTAGCATCAACAACCACCAGGCCAACTTTCTCGTCAACGCTATGTAGTTGAGCGGGTCTATTCTTGAGATTAGAGCAACTCAATATGCATGCATATAATGGTGTAACTTCCTGGACGCTCAAACTAGTGCTTAGCAACTATTTTTCAAGGCGTATACATACGTTCGCAATTTGTCATCTTTTTGCTTAAGTAGTAGACATCTATTTCTACCTTGGCTTCATCTTCTTGAGCAAGTATACATCCAATTACCGAATCAGTCACGGACGGATACAGTATCAAAGGATTATCGAGTTTTGATAGCTACAGAACTAGAGGGTTTTGCAGGTACTGTCGTATAGTATCGAAAGCGTCTTGACACTATTGATCCCATCGAAACCTAGTTCCCCTCTTCAAGAGTTAGAACAGAGGCTCGCAGGTAGTGGTCAACTTGGCTATAAATTGGCTGATGAACTGAATCTTTCCCAAAAAGCTCCTTACATCTTTTTCAGTTCTTAGGGTAAGCATTTTGAGGATAGCCTTAATCTTTGATGAGTTGACTTTTATATCTCATTGTGTGATTATGAATCCAAGCCTTTTTTCTGTTGTCACTCTAAAAGCACACTTCTGCAGGTTCAAACGCATCATGTACTTTCTTATCCGCTCAAAGAACTTCCGCAGTACGATGATGTGTCCTTCTTTGGTCTTGAATTTCACGATCATGTCGTCCACGTATGCCTCTACCTCTTTGTGTATCGTATCGTGCAACAACATGGTTGCAGTCCTTTGGTAGATTGCTCCCGCATTTTTAGCCTAAATGGCATGACCTTATAACAATAGGATCCTCAAGACGTCGTGAAGGTAGTCTTCTCTCGATCCTCCAGTGCCATCAAAATCTGGTTGTACCTTGAAAATCCATCCATGAAAGATAGGAGCGCATTCCTAGCAGTGTTATCTACCCACACATCCTTGTGGGGGAGAGAAAAGTCATCCTTAGGACTAGCCCTGTTAAGATCTCTGAAGTTGATGGATTCTTCTGAGCTTCTGCTTGACAGGTTTGGTGTTGGGGTAGAGAGGAATTTGATGTTGTACGATATTGGAATCTATTCTGGGTATATCATCATAAGACCATACAAAATATCTTTAAATTCTTTTAATAAAAAGGTTAAATGCTTACCTCCTTTCGAAGAGAGCGTAGAACCAAATTGAACTAACTGTGGATTTTTTCATTATTAAAATTTGTTAAAATAGTTTCTTCTATTACAGGTTTTGCTTGCATTTCTTTTCTATTTTTAATTAAAAGTCTTAATTCTTGGGGGATATTCTCATCGAATTCGTTAAATTTTTTAGAATCTATATAAAATCTCAACAAGGATTACAACTTTGGATTTAAAACAAAAGGGGCTCGGGATGCCAATAGGTGCATTCTCGACCGACTTTCCATTGCAGACACCATTTATAGACTCGATTAAAAACGGACTTAACAGACTTGGATTACAACTCACTTTCTACATCATGCATATGAAAAAACTCAAAAAATTGACTCTTTTGCATTTCAGTAACATTCATGGTAAGCGTAGTGTAATCCGTACGCGCATTGGCATTCATCATCAGTACGACTTTGTCTTCTTCGTTACCTATATGCACTCAGGCCATCACTTCATCGAATAAAGAACCCAGATCTCCTTCTTCACAATAGACTGCCCAGTCCATTGGTATCTTCTCAGTAAAGCCTATCTGCCATATTTTTGTTTTCTCCGCACTATCAAATAGCTGGTTATTAAAGATGATCTTCAATCCCGATAACTTTTGATTAGTTCTTTCCTCAATCTAAGGCTCCGAAAATTCATAATAAGGGAAGTTGTCTCCTTCCTTGATGAAACGCCTGTTCAGTGTTGGTCCATACTCTTCCATCTTCGAATCTATTAATTTTAGCTTGTATTCGAGCCCATATCCATGTCGGTTGTGGTGCATGGGGATTGGCTCCAATATTCCCTACAGACTATTGCTAAGTCCCATTCCCAGAAACTAGGACATTCATTTTATCATTTCCACCACCTTCGGATTTACGTAGTTCTCTTTCTCATTCATCATAACTTAAATGAATTTGGTTTCGTTAAAGTCAAACCCATTGAGAAGAAGGTCGTCTTCCCCATGTTGAATTTCAAGGAGTGGGGTAGTGTCACTGAGCGGGGTTGGCAAGCCAGTTTCGCCTAGAATGGTGATAGTTACCCCTTCCTTAATCAATTTAACCTTCTAATACAAGGTTGATGGAACTGCATTGATTGCTGGTTCATGTAGCCAGGGTCTTCCTAGCAATAGATTGAACAAAGCTGGAACGTCAATAAAATGGAATTCTACTTAGCTTTCCAGTAGTCCCACTGTCACAGCAAAAGTTACTAGCCCTAAAACATCCCTTTGCATGTTGTCGTATGCTCGTACTTCCTGTGCACTTGGCATGAAATCCTGTGTCTTTAACCCCAAGCAATAAGTTATTTGTAATGGACACACGTTGAGAGCAGAATTGTTGTCGACCAAGACGACTGGTACCCACTTCCCCAAACACTTGGCAATCAGATGTAGCGGCTTGTTATAAAACAGTCCCTTTGACGGGAAGTCATTGTCACTAAAAGCGATTACGTTGGGTTGCTTCTCTAGTACCAACATTCCAACCAACTGATCGCGAGAAACATCGATTAAAATATCTACATTGTTTGAAGCTTTCAACATTGCATGCTGGTACTTATGAGAAGCCACTAGTAATCCTCAAATGTTAACATTTGCTTGTGTTTTCTTGAGCTCTTCCTCGCTATTTTGTTTTCCTCCTTACTTCCTCAATTCTTCTATGCCCCTATTCAGTTGCCCCTTCTCTAGCTGAGCTAGCTTGAAATGCCTTCCATTTCTTGTTATATGCTCTACTTGTTCTTTGGGCTCCCATAGGCCTTCAAACTAATCGGTCAATTCTCTCACTTCGGTCATTGGGTGTCCTTCTCCCTAAAAAGTCCTAAAATCTTCTACCTTCATCTTTCCTGGACTGTTTTCTTCTTTTATTCCTCCAACTCCCTAGAGATCTTATTCGATTCCTATCACGTTCTGTGCGAACCAATGGGATTCTTCATCAATATCGATTTTTATCTCGAAGAGCTAAGGTAGTGATACTCCATCAAAAGGGTCCTCATAATCGTACAGTGGGCGAAGAACCCAAGGTTCCCAGGAACCCCCATTATCATATGGTTCTTCCACGATCGGATGCCATTATGGTACATCTTGTCCTTCATCATAGTCTATATCCATGATTTCTTCCTCAAATTCCTTAAGTTTCCATAAATCATTCTCTTTTAGGTGCAATATTTCTTCTATGTCGAGAGAGCACAAAGCTGGTCCAATGAGTAAAGGAGTTCTTGGTTTCAACTCATGAAGAGGAACGTTATATACTGAAGGATCGAATACAGGATCCGTAGTTCCTAAAAGATTCACTTGAGGCAGACTCTTCTCATTCGTTTCTTATTTTTTCTTTTTCTCGATTTCTCCACTGACTGATGTCTTCTCTTCTTGTCTATTCCCACTATCGTCAATCTTCTTTCCCTTCGATGATTCTCCTATTTTTAATACCTTTTTCTCTGTCTCCTCAATCCTTGAGCTTGGCGCGACCTCTCTATACTATGCTGCCTTTCCATACCATGCTGTATCGTTGCTCAGAATGGTTGGAATATGCCATTTGATATCTATCCCAGCTTCCTCTAGGTCATCTAAAGCTTCAAAACATGCCAATTCTTCCTATAAACCTCTGACCTCTTCATCTTCTTCATTATCGTTGTCAAAGGATGGAAAACCTTCTTCTTCATGAATGAAGAAGACCAGAAAGCCATCAAACTCATCTTCTACTAGTTCCTTGATAGAATCATTAATCAACAACACATCTCGATCAGGTGACAAATCTGCTACAGGCTTTGGCTTAGTTACGGAGACTATAAACTTTGTGGGATCAGAGCCTTCCACCCCTCCTTCAACAACATTAACATTCTGCTGAGCTGAGTGATTTGGTAAGGGATTGGTGGTCACATTTGGGTTTTGAGTGGTTGTAGGTGGGGGAATCACCTTGTTTTTTATCGGATCTTAGATTTCATTCCGAAGCATTATACAATTATTGGTTAGATATCCATGCTTCTGATAGAAGGCATAGTACTGGGTTAGGTTATATCGGGGTGGCAAAGGATTTGGTGGCGGGGTCGGTTCCAAGAGTTTCAAGAGACTCTGCTCAATCAGACGACTCAGAATGAAAGTTAATGGAATGGTAAGTTGGGTAAGGGTTCTTTTTTGATTGTAGGGCTAGTTTTATGTAGCGGGCTGGCCAGATGAGTTAGACTGGCTTGGTTGGGTTCATCAGGTTCACCTTATAACTTCAGTTTACAGAATTGGTGGCATTATTGAGGTTATTGGCATAAGGCTTCCTCGTTATTCTTTGGCTTGATTCCTCCTTCTCAATGTCATCGAATTGTAAGGCATCCTTTATTTGTATTCCAGCATTAAAAACCTGCTCGAATGTCATCAAGGGCTTCATAATTAGATACTTTTAGAACTGTGGTTGCAGATTCTTCAGCACCAGCCTTACTTACTCTTTCTCGGTGGGCCTATTCATCATCTTAGTTGCCTTGGCCCTCCAATGGGTCAGAAACTTGACAAAAGACTCCTTGGCCTCCTGCCTAGTAGTCTCGAGTTCTCGAGTGGTGACTTTAAGATGGATATTATAATTATATTGGTTAACAAACCCAATAACAATATCTTCTTAGGTTCTCATTTTTGCAGCGTCCAATGACAAAATCACTTTTAGGTGGCTCCCGACAAAGACTATTGGAAAAGCTGGGCCTTCAACTGATCACTAATTTTCATTGGCGATAAGGTCCCCATGTACATTCTCAAATAAATTCTCGGATCGCCGGTTCCATTGAATTTCTCCATGTCAAGCATCTTGAATTTTTTAGGGAGTTTTGCATCAGGAAACAAATAGAGCCCCTCTACGCCTCACATATAATCTTCGACTCCTCGGGCCTTTCTCAAAATCTTCTTCAAATTTTCAACCTTATTAGACAAGATCTACTCCTTTGTGGCTAGGATTTCTGGGATTCCCAGTCGTACAGGTGGTGCATCTACTTGTTGAGCTCCATCATGTTTCAAGTTATCACCCCAAATGTTGTCTCCTACTCCATCCTCTTGTTCATTTGGGAGAACTGTATTGGGGTCTACTAGTCGAGTCCGTACGACTTGAATCTGTGCTTAGCACTAGGTTTGGAACCTGGCCTGGTTGGTCATAGCAGCATTGACTCCCTCAATAGTTCATTGTAATTCCCAAATTTCCCTCATCATGTCGGTCATGGTCAATTCTGAATTTGCCATTGATGATCTTAATTGCTCTTGTCACGCCCCTAAGTTTGAGTCACGTGAAACACCCATAAACACCCATACATAACACCCAACCCAATTTTCACTCTCAGATAAAACATACATGCATTAAATGTAATCGCCAAAAGTGTTACATTACACGATTCCAACACCAAACATGTAAACATACATGGTCCAAAAAGAAACAAAAAAAAAGACTATAGATCTTCTGCCTCTCCGGCTCCTCTGGATCAACATGTGTGACCGATACCTAAAAAATATTTTAAATCTCATACTATGAGCCAGAGCTCAGCAGAAACAAGACAAACATGAAATAAAAGCTAAACATGCTAGGAAAATAATGTGCAATTTTTTACTCTATTTCAAGCCTTAAAACAGTCTAAAAACGATTTTACAAAACGATTTTATATCACAGCTCACACTAGCTATGTAAAAGAAAATAGTTTAAAAAGAATTTTATACCTTACAAGGCTTCACATGCAATCTATGTACCTTTTCGGGCTTTTACTGAGGGACCTCAGCCCCAATAATGCACAATTAACCAAAGTTAACAATCACGGGACCACATTTTCATTGTTCGTTTTCCATACACTTATACATAAATAAAACCAATGTTCTAAAGCATGAAGCCTAATACCAACACCACGTCACATGCTACACACGCGACCCACGTAACACATGTACAAAGAAAGCCAAAGTTTTAGATGTACCAAGATCACATATCCGTCCTAAAACATGCATAAATAAAATTAGAGTTTTAAATGTACAAAATCACGTATAAACACTACGCTTCACATAACGGCACCACGCACCACATAACCTATCACGACATCCACCCACCTAGATGACCAATCCACTCACCCGGGTAATCAACAACCTACCAAACAAAACCTAACTCGAAGGCCAACACCAAACACGGTTATCATAAAACCCCATCTTTTCCTAAAACCCTCTTTTTAGAAAAAAAAACTTTGGACCCAACACGTCTCGCACTCAAGCATGCGCTAACACCTCGCATCTAACCATGTACCGATACCTTGCTTAACAAAATCACGTCATCCTTGAGGACGACAACACACCATAAATAAACCCCCAAGGCTACAACACGACCACCAAAACAAGGAACAAAACCAAAAAACAACGCTATCAAACATTCAGTCGACTGAACCATATAATTCAATCGACTAAAAAACTACTAGAGGGACGCCAGTCGATTAAAGACCCCATCCAATCGACTGAAGACCACATATTATGATCAAATATCACATTCTAGGAAACCATGGGCTCTTGGAACTCTCCCCGATCTTTAAACTCTTCTTCTCACACAAGAAAAATGGTCGACACAAATAGCAAATGTGTCAACATAAACGAAAAATGTGTCAACACAAACAGCAAAAGTGTCGACACAAACAACAAAAGGTGTCGATACAAAAAAGTAGTAGTATAGTCAACACAAGCAGAGAGAAAAAGGGTCGACACAAGCAGTAAAAACACAAACAGAAAAAGTGTCGACACAAAAAGAAAAAAGTGTCGACACAAAACAATAACAGTGTAGACAACACAAATAGAAAGGAAAAGGGGTCGACACTAACAGCAAAAGTGTTAACACAAACAGAAAAAGTATCAACACAAAAGCAATATATTGAAAATTTCAAATCAGGCGACTGAACGGCGACAACTTCTCAACTCCAAATTAAACTATCTAAACACCCATTTTGCAACCCACAGGCACACTCAAGCCCAAAATAACAAAGAAAATCCAAAAAGAAAGCCTTAAACCCCTTCTTATCTGACCAAAAACACCCGAAAATGATTTAGAAACAAAACCCGAACCTTTAAAACGTAAATCAACTTTTCATGCATTTTTAAACGGTAAAAATACATATAATTTCATGTAGCACCCCTTTAAGATATGAGAGCCTAGGATCCCACCTTATTGAGTCAAAAACTCAATACCTCGAATCACGTGAAAAATAAAACAAATTTCGTCCAAACAAAATTCTGTCCGGATAAACGCGTAACTCTCAGTGCCAATAGCAAGGATTCGCTACTCGATCGGTAAAAATAAAGCTTGGGCCCCAAGAAAATCTAGACACTACTACAAAAATTGCAAATAATCTCGGTTAATAACCGAGATTAAAAGCATACCATCTCGACGTTAGAACGCGGAAGAAAAATTTAGAACCGGCGCCGTGATCATAAAAAACGGCGCGTGCGTTTTTTCATGAAAAACGATAACATTAAACTGATATATTATTATTAAATATACATTCAAGAAACTTGTTCAAGTTTTTT
>JAOTRH010042630.1:0-20056 GCA_034768845.1 Heliamphora exappendiculata
TATATATTAGTATAGATAATTATCACTGCAAGCTCGCAACTGAATAATTTATGTCAGGCCCATGGTTAAGCAACATCTGTTATTGGGTTTTTTCATTGGCAAATTTGCTATTCTTTGAACAAACACGGATGCGTTATTCACTTCCCAAAGGGTGTGTTGGATTAAAAATTTAAAAACAAAATGATGAATAAAGAAAATGGCAAAAAGCAATGTGAAAGAAAAGAAAAACAAAGAAAAAATTGTTTTTTTTTTCTCATCTATTGATTAGGATCAAAAATAGATTTTTTTAAAAAAAATTAGTTTGATAAATATAAAAGTTGTAAAAAAATTATTATATTTATTTAAATTGTCCTTATATATTTGAAACAAAAGTTCAGTTTACAACAATATTGTACAAAAAAAAGTTAACTTTGGTTAATTTCTGACACTTTTTCTAATCAAACTCTAATAAATTATATTCCTTTCTTTTTTATATATTTTGTATCGATATCTTGTTTATTAAATGAACCTAAATAAATTTTCAGTCTAAGGACCTATTTGGTAACGTTTACAGTTTTCTATTTTTTATTTACGAAAAACAAAAAACATGTTTTTATTTATATTTATAAAAAAATAAAAATAAAAATATGTTTGGTAACATAAATTTTTGAAAAGTGATAATTTGAGATTACAGATGAATTCAATCAAAATTTATTTACAAAATAAGTAAAAACACTTTTTTTTTTATTTCTTAAAATTTTATAAATTTTGAAAACTGTTTACAATTTTTTAAAAATAAAAATAATTACCAAACATATTTTCGTTTATAGTTTATGAAAAATTTAAAAATAAAAATAAAAATAAAAAATAAAAAACATAAATATTACTAAACACACCTTAGCGTTCAGCTCAGCCCATATACCAAACCACCCTAGTAAAGCATTGGGCTCTTAAAGTTTTGGAGCCCATATACCAAACCATTGGGCTCTTAAATTTTTGGCAATAGGATGACGTTAAAATTCTTGAATCACCCAGCCCAAAGGGAGATCTTCGTATCTATAAATGATAAATTATATTTTATTAATTTATTATTTTTTACTGACTAATTATTTTTGAATTATATAATAGTATGATGTCATAAAAAAATAAATTAAACTAAATAATAATAAAAAGAAATAAAGAAAAATATAAAATATAAAATAGAAGAATTAAGATTTTTTAGTTTTTTTTAATTATATATAGTACATAATATACTACAAATATAATACAAGTAAATAGAGGATTGAATTAGTTCGGTTTTATGCACTTTTTTATAACTTAATTCGTGAATTAAACCACAAAGAATAATTTTTAATTATTTAAAATGGAGATGGAATCATTTACTAAAAAATAATCAAACTAAATTATATGATTTGATTCGGTTCAAATTAATTTACCAATTTCATTCATTTTTTTTAACACCCCCACTAAGATAATAGATGGAGACTTGTAGGCTTTACAAAATGGAAAATTATTAGCTTATTACATACTTTTAGAGTATTATATAAGCGATATCATGTAGTACTTTTAATAAATAAATGATTGAAATTTATATAATATTGATCACCTTTTATCTCATAATCACATAACAAGTATAAATTATTATATTCTTACTATAAAATTTATCGTTACCATATTTAGATAGAAACACTACGTAAACTTATCACGTGATTCTCTGAGAGCACCAAATAATTACCCTTATCAGGTTTGAGGGATTTAGAAAATCGATACCTAGAAAGAGTTTACTAGGGTCTGTTTGGGCTAACTTTTAAGATTTTTTTTTTGTAAAAAATTTAATTTTTAAGCTGCATTGTTTGGTTTAAAAAAAATTAATTAACCTTTTTTTCATCTCTTAATTCAATGAAAAAAGCCAATATATATTTCAAATAATCTAACTTTTTTCAAATAAAATTATTATAATACCTTATAAAAAAATCAGTTTGTAATATGCAACTACAAACATAGTTTTGATATGCAACAAAAAACTAAAAATCACACAAATGCACAAAACATTCACCACAAAATAAGATGAGAGATTTTTTTACGTGAAAAACTCCAATAAAAGTAAAAATCATGGGACTAATTTTAATTCGAGAAAAACAAAAACTAAATAAAAGTTTGGTTACAAGAAAAACTTTATAACACCAGTTGAATTCTCAACCTAACGTTACCCGTCTTCTTGCCGAATCATCGTGAACCAGTCCTGTGCTTACTTGTCGCAGAAATTTTCCTCCGGTCTTTGTCACTTGAGACTTCTCTCAAGTATTGAATGCGACGATTAAGATAACGAATTGACGACGAATGTTGGATGCATTAAACAGTCATAAAATCGACAATGCTAGATCAAAAGAATTTTCTCTAGAGCCTCCAGAAGCGGCCTATAAAACTAATCAAGCTCGCCTAACTTTCAGTTGCCTAAAAACAAAAATATATAAAGAAAGGTTACTAACCCTAAACTAAAAAGGAAACAAAAACTGCACATGACCGATTGATCGGTTAATAATGTGTCTCCGTACTTAAGCCTGCAACAAAAAGGAAACTTTAGCACAATTGACCAATCGATCTGTGAACGAACTGTTCGATCGGTAGAAACCACTTCTCTGGAATTTAGAAAAAAACAACACTTTCCACAACCAAACTCACATTAATTCTTAAGAACAATAAACAAGTATTGTCATATAGTTGCCAACAAAATATAACAATATAATGCAGTTAAAAAATTTAACACCTTACATAAAAAAAAGTCAATTCTACTCGCAAAAAAAAAATTCGTGTCAATATTTTAAATACTACATCTTAAAAATTAAAAATAAATTTTTTTTAGATATTTTAATAAAAAGCAAAAAAAACAAAAATGCTACTACAAAAAAATATTCCAAACACTCTAGTTCTAACCATTGTTTTTTTAATTTTAATTTGTAATTAAAAATTTTCTGGTTGATCATGCTAATTTCAAATAACCGTATGAAATTCAGTTGGTTGTTTGGGGTAGTAATTTTTTTTTTGTTTTTGTTTTTTATTAAAATATTTAATATGTTTCTTTTTCTTTTATTTTTAAGTTCTAATGTTTAAAATAATAGCACAATTTTCTTTTATTTTCGAAAATAAAACTAACTTTTTAATTGAAAATATTATAATTATTTTATTCAAAACAAATTTAGAGTATTTAAAATGAGGATAAGCTTTTAAAAAAAATGAAAAACAATTGATAGAGTTTTTAGAGATGACAAACAGTATAATTTAAAAAATAATTTTTTTAACTTTTTATAACTCATCATATGGGAGTTTCCCAACTCCTTTATGTGCTCATGATCCCATCCTTTTATTTAATAAATGGGAAGTCTATTTTAAATTGTGACTCTGCACCTATTACCGAGTATATACTTCAACTTTAATCACACAAAAGTAGATTAAAAACCTATGATAAAAAGAAGATTTAATTTTGCATCATTATAGTAAAAATTACAGCAACTATGAGGACAAAGGGTGGCAATGCTAGAATTCTTAAATTAGGGTCCCAAAATGAATTTAAAAAATATTAGAGAGGGTGAACAATAAAGAAAGATATTTTTAATTTATCATATGAATTCAAAGAAGCCATCATAAATAATAATAAATTTAAGACATCTTAAATTTAAACCCAAAGAAATGCAAAACCAAAAGGGAACTAGGAGTTAAAAACCAACTAAATTTCTTAGCATTTTAAGAGTTTGACAACCTCTCACAAACTCTGGGATATTTAAATACCTTAATAATTTAAGAGTTTTATAATAACAAAAATTTCAAAATATTAAGGCACCTCAATTCAATTTTATATTGATTTGAAATTGCCAAACTCTAAAGGACTCAAAGTTCTAATGGATAATATTGTCTAATTTTAAATAAAAAAATGTGTTAATTTCTTATTCAATCAACTAATTTTAAAAAAAAATCGTTTAAAAACTAAATTTTCAAACAACCGATTTTTAATCCATAAAAGTTTTTGACTAAAAAAGTAATAAAACAAAAGTTTAATTTTTAACTTAATTATTAGTTAAGACTTAAGATAGTATGTGACACACGTATATTTGTTAGGCACGTTATATTAATATACCGATATGATATTTCCAACCCTCTAAATGATTTTACTCTATTTTTACATATGGCATGCATGATTAAAACCCAAAATACCTAATCGCCTTCTCCCACTTTGGAAATACACTCAAATTTGGAAATTTATAATTATTAGCAATCTGCAAGCTGGTACAAGTGTGTATTCAAGAATTAAAAAAATTAAATAATGAAATGGTTTAATTTTAAAATTGAGTGTATATTCAAGCACCAAAATAAGTTTTAAAAAAAAAGGTATACAATAAAATAATTTAATTTTTAAATTGTGAATAATTATTATTTTAAAAATGAAATAATAGAAGTAAAGTTTATTGAGTATTTTTGGTAAAATAAAAAATCTACAGAAATTTAAATTAAAAATAACACTAAGTTTTGTGTTTTCTTTATATATCAGTATAGATAATTATCACTTTGTTGGGTCCTTGGTCAGCTAAGGGCCCAGAAGATCCCTAACCGGCAGTCATATTGGGCTTTTAGGACCAATAAATCATATTTGGCCTTTTGAGATTTGTTTTGAACATTGATACTAAAAAATTATAGAAAAGTAAAAATGGTAAAATTAATGGAAAATAATTGAAAAACAAAGAAAAGATTTCAAACATGCTAAAAAAAATTCTTCTCATCTATTGGTTCCCATAAAAATCTTGTAAAGTCTTGTAATTGAAATGAACGGAGCCTAATTTTAAAATTTTTCTTTCTAATCAAACTCTAAAACATTATATATAAATTTTTATTGGAGGTATTTGGCAAAACTAGTGATACTAGTTTTTAGCTTTCTACTATTAATTTTAAATGCAAGTTATAATACATTTTAAGCGTTTACAATTTTTGTTATAAATTATAATTATTTTTTTTTCTATTTCAATTATAAATTATAATTTTTACTAAATATTTATAACTCTTATTATAAATTATAATTTATAAATTATTAATTTTAACAATTGCGACCACCTACACTACATTACTAATCAAACAGACCCAAATAAATTTGCCTCTTTTCGGGTTCCGTATAGTGAACCGCTTTATCAGCCCAGCCCATATATCAAACCACCTTATATTTTTCTCACCATTGGTTTTATTTTTATTTTTATTTTTATATTTTTTTGGCTTGCTGTTCATGATGATTTCAAATAACCACTTGAATTTTTTAACATGCCCTTGTCTGGGATGTCCGTTAATTATTAAGTGGTTTAATTTTTTTTAAAAAAATTAAAAAATTAAATTATTTGAAATAATATATTTAGGGTACCTTTTTTTTTAAAATTTTTTAATAAAATTTCTTATATGTTTTACTTATAATTTTTAAGTTGTAGTGTTTGAAAGAGAATACCAAATTACTATCTTTTCTATTTCTTTTTGGTTTCTCTCTTACAAGTAGATCTGACTAGCGGAAGGAGGAGGAGTCAATTCTCCTTCCTCCATCCCAACCTCCTCTCTCTCATGGTTTTCTCAGTACATAAATAAATTGGATTTTTTTGTACGTGTATTGGGCAGATATGCACCGACGGGTGCTACGACGGATGGATCTGTTATGTACGTGATTTTCTGGTCAGATCTACTCCGATAGGGGTACTTCAACCAGATCTGCTCCATATGTTGGCTAGATCTGCTCCTTGGTAGTTCGTCTTCTCGTTTGGGTATGTGTGTTACTCGTTTTCTTTTTATGTTTTTATTATGTTGTGATTGATCTCTCTTATTTTATTTTGTTTTTTTATTTGTTTTTAATGTTTGTTTGGTGTTCTTTGCACCTTCCCATTTATAGGGGTTGTTTTCCCATCCATGGTGCGGGCTTTTTTTCTCCTCACAATGAGAGTTTGGGATATTTTTTGGTCAAATTTGTAGAAAAATATAGAGTGAAGACGCGATTGCAGGTTTTCCTCCAGTAGACGTCGTCGATAAATGCGACATTTTGAATTTTCAGCTGAATTTAGAGATTTTTATAACCCATTAAAAACTTGTAAAAGGTCATTGTGCCGATTTGTCATTTCTCTGACTCTTTGTAGTCCGACTAATGTACTCATCTCTTATTAATGAAAGAAAAATGTGTTATAATAAAAAAAAATAGTGACACGATTTGTTTTTAAAAATAGAGTTAACTTCTTAATTAAGAGTATTATAGTCATTTTTAAAAAAGTTAAAATATTTATGTGTATAAATTTTTATTTTGTTAAAAAATATGTAAGAAAAACTTAGTGAACTTTTAAAAAATGATAAATACTATAGCTTAAAATGTGATTTTTTTTCTTTTTTTTTTTTTAAAAAAATTATCGTTTTAGATATGGCTGAAGTGGGACATTTATGCTCATCCGATCGTAGATCATTTTTTATTTTTAAAAAAAGTAGATTAAAAGCCTCTGATAAACTGCGGACCCAATTTTGAATCATCATAGTAAAAGCTACAATAACTCTGAGGACAAAGGACCGCGAAGCAACAGTTTTTAAATTAGGGTCCCCAAAATAAATAAAAAGAATTTTGGAGAGAATGAGCAATAATGAAAAGTATTTTTAATTTATCATGTGATTTCAAAAAAAGTCATCATAAATTTAAGGCTTTCATAAAAAAATAAAAAAATAAAAAAATAAAAAACTCTTGGAAAGAGGGGAGAACTTGGGTCACATTCCATCCCTCCATATATTTATTTATGATCTCTACAATAGTTTATATTGATGATTTGAGTCGTTTATATCATAGAACTTATCAATAAAACTATACAAACAAAAAAAAAAAAAAATAGATCAAACATCAATGACTACAAGGTCCGAACACATTTATTTCAAAAAATAAATGATAAGTATTATTTTGAGAGTAGACCATATAATTTTTAAAAAATAATGTGATCTGGCCATCTAATTGCATATTTTCAATAAATTTAATTTTTTAAGTATAAATTATCTTTTTGGTAAACTTTACATTATGAACTATTCGGATCACCCAGATGGATTTACCTTAAATATTATAAGATGAAAATAGAAACACCCAAATGGAGTAGATATATACATTGTTCTTCGTTTGTGAGAGTTTTGATTTATCTTCTTTTATTCATAATAGGCCAGATCGATCTTGTTCCATGACTCAAGCACACGGTTGATTTCATGCAAATTGAGATCCCAGCTAGGCCTAGAAAAACCAAACATGCATGTGATAATAAGCCTATGTTTGACTTAACGTTTTTTTTTAAAAAAAAATTTGCTTAATAGTCTTTTAAAAAGTCAATTTACTTAGCCTCCTATTAAAATCAATTAGCTTTTTAAATATTTTTTTACATATATTTTTTTTTATAAAAAAATTAAAAAATTAAAAAATCAAAAAATTTATAAAAAAAATTAAGCCAAATATAGACCAAGTAAAAACCCAACTGGGACAGACAGAACAAGGCTCCACCCAAGCCCAACTTCATGAGTCAGCCCAGAAGAGGTTGACCAACCCAAAGTAAGACTCAACATCTCCGTAGTCATGGAAAAGGTTGGTTAGTTTCTTTTTTCTACTTCTTTTTTAATTAGAGAACTAACTTAAGCTTTAGAAATGTTTTTTGACATTTGCCGTTGGTTAGTTTTACGGTTTGCTTCCCTCGTAAATTTTGTTAGAGTCCATATATATATATATATACACTTTCTTACGAATTTACCCCGTATAATTTATATATACTTTATATGTAATGCAAATCGCTATCGTTTACAGCAGTCAGTATGGGTGGTCCTGGACTAAATTGCATGACTCAAATTTTCTGAAGTTGACCTCCTAGCTAACTTCTGAAAATGGCCTCACATAATTAATGAACGGCTATGATTGTCTCCAGGTGGCTAATGGGCCTGTTTGGGCTAATTTCTTTTTTTTTTTTTGAATATTTTTTTATCTTTTAATTAAATTTTTTACTTTTTTAAATCGTCTCTCGATGAGATAAATTAAAAAAGTAAAAAATAAAGAAATTACCTTAATTGCTTATTTAATTTTGCTAATTTTCGTTTTTAATAAATATTTTTCATCATTTAGTCAAATTATTATACTTTTTTACTCATATTATCGAAACAAATCGAAAAAGTAAAAATATTTAATAAAAATATAAAACAATTCTAGAAAAGACAAAAATAAACAAAAATAAGTTAATAAGTCAAATTTTATGTTACTTATTTTCATCTTAAGAGGATATTTTTTATTTTTTAATCAAAATTTTTTACTTTTTAAATTTATCTCATCGAGACAATTCAAAAAAATTAAAAAAAATATCAAAAAATGAAAAAACTTCAGAAAAGACAACAATAAGCAAAATTTGCCATGTTTACCTCAAACATAACCAATATAAAATTTGACTTATTGGCTTATTGATTTATTCTTTTTCGAACATTTTTTTGTATATTGATTACAAAAATTATTTTTTCGACTTATCCCAAAAAAAAAGTCTAAAAATATAATAATTTAACTAAAGAATAAAAAAACTCAGTAAAGACAAAAATAAACCAAGTAAAATAAATAAATAAGCAATTATCCCAAATAGGGCTAATGTTTCCCATGCTTAGGGGGTGTTTGTTGGTCTTAAATTATAGTTTTTAGCTAGTGGGTTAAAAAAAACTAAAAATATTTAAATAAGTGTTTTTATAGTTTTTTTTCCTTATGATTTTTAATTCTAAATCAACAAGTATAAAAATTTTATTATTTCAAAATATAAGTTTAATTACAATTTTAATAAATATTTATAACTTTTACTTAAAATTATAATTATATTTTTCAATTAAAAGTAAAAACTTGAATTAGGTGTCGGAAAGTATAAAAACAAAATAAACATGAATGGACAGAAATAAGTCCTTTTTTTCCTTTTTCTTTTTCTTTTTCCGTTCGGTTAAGTAAAACACCACCCATTGTGTGTGTTACAATATTTGAATTCTCCCCATTTTTTTAGAAAAAGATAAAAGTTTTTTTTTAAAATTTTAATCTTATAATTGTTATGGTAGGTTAATTCGAACCGTCTATTTATAAAATATTTATAAAGTATTTGATCCGAGTATGCCAACTAGAGGATAGGTTCACATTAATTTTAGAAAAAATTGTATAATCTACCCTTAAAATTATACTTATTATTTATTTTTTAGTATAAACTTGTTCCGATCATATACTATTCAATACTCAATCAATTTGATTGTTTGTAAGTATTGTAAATATGATATTCTCGATAAGTTTTATAATATAAACCGTTCAAATTATAAATATAAGCCATCATGCATAAACACTATAATTAGAAATAAAGTTTTTTCTATTTATGTGAGAAATGAAGATGATCTGGATAGATCTTGGATATGTTGGTTTATAATTAATATGGCTAGCTGCTTTGGCACATTTAGGCTTAATTTGGGATAAAATATGAACATTTGATTTAGTTTTATTTTTTGATTTTTTTGATTTGATCAAAAAATTTATTTTTTTAATTTTTCTCATCAATATAAATTGAAAAAATAAAAATTTATGACTACAAGATTAAAAAAATCACTAATAATAAAAAAATAAGGTAAAAAAATCAAATTATTAATTTATTTTTTGAATATTTTGATTAAAAAGTTTAACTTTTCTATATATCTTGATGAGAGAATTCAATATAATAAAAAAATTAATTAAAAAAGTAATATAAAATAAACTAATAAAAGCATATCTCAAATTGAGCACCAATTTGACCATGATGGGAGATTCTTGCCACATGCAAGCTATATAATTATTACCACAACAAGATTGGAAAGAATTGATTGGTGACCAATTTTTGCTTGCTATTTTTGTGTAAGAACCAAAGTTTTAGAGTTTGATATAGGAGGGCTTATTATTTTTTTAAATTTTTTTATTTAATTGAAAAATTATTTTTAAATTTTTAAAAGTTTTCAAACTTTTTTTTTGCCTTTTGAGATTCAAAATCATTTATTATATTTTCATAATAAAGTTTTTTAATATATATTTTTTAATTGATAGCATAACTAATTCACTTAATTTTTTTTGACATTGTCAATCTAAAATAAAATTTTATTAATTTTAATTTGAAAAAACTTCTATATGTAGAAATAACTGTTACTGAAATTATTAATAATATCTATATGCAATGCATAAATTTAAAAAAAAAAATTAATCTTTTAATATAATTTAGTACATCAAGTGAAATCTTATTTTTTTCTTTGGGTGGTACAACTTTTTTTTTAAAACTTTAATTTTCAAAATAAATCTAAACTGTCAATATCCTAATGATATCATGTTTAAAAAAAAAATTCAAGATCACGACAACCTTCTTTTAAACTATCACCATCTATTTTTTAAACAATCATCATCTAGTATTAAATGTGTAATTGATATCTTCGATGTCTTCTAATATTTTTTTCATTTTGGTTATTGCGTGTCTAATTACATTTTTGGGTGTCAATATAAATATTTTCATTAATATTATTGGATTGTATTTTTTTATTATCTTTTTGGTCTTTTAAATGTAATATTTTTTCATGTTAATAATTTTCACCTAATGTTTAAATTTCTCAATTGATCCTTTTTTAGATTCAATTAATTATTCCAAAAAAAATTCTTAAGTTTTTGATACTTGGATTTTCTATTAGACATATATATGAATACAAATGAAGACTATATATTTTGAAAAATGTAAACAGTAAAGAAATTAATAGTATTAATTTCTATTATTTTTTGTTATGGAAGTTCAAGGTGATATTATTTACATATATGTTCTTTAGTTAGGATTTTAGTTAGGATAAGTGTTAAGAGTTTGAATGGGATTGTGAGTCCAGATTAGGATAAAAGTAGGATAAATTAAGTCTATCCATGCTAGTATTTGGGTATATCTATATCTGGGCAGATTAAGTATTTCGATTGAAGTGAGAGATCTAGGTACAACTGCAGAAGCCTATGGTATAAGCATTTGAAGCATGACTCAATAGAAGCATTCAATCACCTGACTGCTCAAGCGAACCCGGATCCTTTTTTTTTTCGTTTTATATATTGACGTGTTCGTTTGTGTTTCTTTGTTATAGAACAGTATTGTATTATGTGTTTTACTGTTTAAAGATGCATGATGTTGGTTGTACGCATGTTGGGTAATCGTGTTTTATCGTTTTGATTCGAGCTTGTGCGTGTTTTGGTGTAGTTTTTCAGCTGGCTGGGTGGGTCAGTCGATTGACGTGGGAAAGTCACTCGACTGACCTGGTCACTGGAAAGTTTGTGGGTTTGGCCGTAACTTTTCAGTCGATTGAAAGGGGGTTTTCAGTCGACTGATGTCCCTCTAGAGGCTTTTCAGTCGACTGACCAGTGTGGTCCAGTCGACTGACCTTTTGTATTTTGGCGTGGCCTATAAATATCTACTTTTTGGCAGATATTTTCATATCTTGGTTGCTTCCTAGCTAAGTTTTCTTTTCTCTTAACCTTCTCTCCAGACTTTTGGGTGGCCCGGGCTTAGTTTTCGATGATCTATTAGTAGATCCTTGTTATCCACGCTGTGGGCTCTGCTTCTATCTAGACAGAATCTCATTTCGATGAAATTTAATTTTGCACGTGGATTGAAGTGTCGAGTTTTTGACTCATCGAGGTAGGATCCTAGACAATGTTGCTTTTAAAGGGTGCTACGTGCCGTTTTATACTGTTTCACCAGTTTAAAATGCTTTAAATGCTATGTTTTACGTATAAATCATGTTTTGTTCTGGTAAAAAGCATGTTTTGCATTTTTCTTGATTTATTACATGTTGTGGTGAGAGGAACCTTTGGGGTTGGACTCGTAGTGTGGTGTGAGTTTGGTGAGAAGAACCGTTTGGGTTGGACTCATGCGAGTATGTTTTGATGTGATAATGAAAAATGATCGAGCAGAGATCTTTGGATCCAGCAAGTTTGGGCTCGCATTGTTCCACGGTGAAAAATCGAAATACTGTGCAGAATTGGGTGTCTTTGCCCGTCGGCTAGTGAACCGAAAAAGGAAGCAGGTCGTGTCAGAAGTATAGGGCATCCAGTTACTTCACAGGCCTCGTGTGGCCGGGTGGTAGTAACGTGATGGGGTCTATATGCCCGTCTACAGTGGTGGCTTCATTTAAACCACGAGTTGGTAGAATCACATAGATGTGATGGTGGCGTGTGTGTGTGCGCGCGTTGGTTAACTTGGGTTTTCTAAAAGAAAATCGTTTTGAGGCTTGTGTTAGCCTGCTAAAAAACTAGTGATTTTCAAGATGGAAATGCTTTGTGGCTTTTGTGATTGAGTTACCTTTATGTTATATGAATGCATATCCTGCTTTACGGTTTTATTGTCTGTTTCTATTAGGCTTCGGCTCACAATGTGGGACTTGTTAAACCTTTTTCAGATAATGATGTGAATGATCTCGAGGAGTAGATCTAGTGGTGCCAGTAGTGGCAAGTTGTGGAAGACGTCATTTAGTTTTTCTTTTGTATGCCTATATCTGAAAGCGTGTTTTGTATGCCTTAAGGCGATATATTGTATGCATGTTAGATTTGAATGCCTTATGCTTATGAGAGATGAATTTTGAGTATTTGTTTTCAATTTCAAAGGTTGTATTTGATTGTTGAAAAACCTATTTTGTTATAAAACTGGTGTATGGTGGACTCTTCACGTGACCCTGAATTTTGGGGCGTGACAAATTGGTATTAGAGCTCTAGGTTCGAATACCTAAAAGCCTATTGGAGGCAATACTACCAAGATCATTATTTTTGTAAAATAATTTTTGGTAAAAATTAACTAGACGGGCAAACGCCGAAATGGGTTTCAGATAAAAACTTTAGCGTTGAACGATAAAAAATAAGCCTGCGCAACCAAAGTTAATTTAGAAAAATATCTTTTGTGGATCTAATATTCAACTACGACTTGATTCCAAGTTGAAACTCAAGTCAGATCTTCTACTGTATTCCCTTATGCGATCCTCAAACGTAGTGTGGGATATGATCATCCAAGAACTCATACTGGCAACCCCGATATATTTAAGTTTTGAAAGACAAAAATAATATCATGATAATAGTGGCATAAAATCATTAAAAACTGGTTCAGTCTACCCGCATATATATAGGGCTACAGTAGTGACTTGAGAAGTAATTATGAGTTAGATTTCAAGTAGAATATAGACACCTACTAGAGATTTCTGCAATTATAGAAAGGCATACTGTGAAGTAACCAGATATAAGAAAGAAAATAACACCACCAGTAACCAGTATCTTTTTTTCACCTAAATTCAAGAACAAATAAAATTATATAAACAAAATTTAAAAGTATAAAACAACACCACCTCATCTATAAGAAAAATGCAATAGGTGAAAAAAAGTAAAAAATACAATAATCGATTAATTATTTAAAGGAGAGATGGGTGCTTAATTCGCACAAATAATTAACAAAGAGCAATATTGAAATCGTGTGGAGTAACCAGATATAAGAAAGAATAGCGAATATCAACCAAATTAGAGAGAGAAAATAAAAACTTTTTAAAGAAGCCATAAAAACAACTTTCAAAAGTGAGATACTATTTCATATAATTTAGTTTAGATTCGATCATATATAATAGTATATATTATAACTTAGTTTAGATTATTTTAGAATCTTAGACGATCGCCTAATTCGCTTAATAGATGGACTATCATATTATATATGTATATATTTATTGATTTTTTAAAGATTTTTTAGTATTAGTTTATATTAGTATCCTTCTAAAATTTTCTTGGTCACCAAGAATAAAACAAGTAAATTTTTTTATAAGAATATGAAATAAAATATATTCAAATAAGATGAAGAACACAAGCAACTAATAGGTTTTCTTTTGACTTTTTCAACTTCGATTTGATGAACATGCTTTTTAGTTTCATTTTGCTACGAAAAATCAAAAAAATAAAAAAATAATTAAATTAAAAAATTCAAAGAAATGAAAAAAATAAGCTTTTTAGTCCAAACTCATTGTTCACTCATGTAATCGAAAAAAATAAGCTTTTTAGTCATGCGTTTAATAAAAAAATAAAAAAAAAGTTTGGAAAATAAGATTTTGCTCACTTTAAAATTTTAGGTTCGAAACTTCATAAGTGCTATTAACACTTTGAGGCAAAGTTCATGTGAAGTAATGTGCTTTAATTGGGCCACGCACAAGTATAAGGTAGGATTAGTCCCCAACAATTTGTTGAAGTGTGCGGAAATTGATCAAGCATCTTAATACAAAAAAAATTTGCCAAACACAGCACATGTAGTTTGGGGCCGGAGGTCCATGTGGCTATGGATATATATATATATATATATATATATATATATATATATGTGTGTGTGTGTGTGTGTGTGTGTGTGTGTGTAGCCAGTGCTCTAACCATGATTGATGATTCATACTTAAAATTTTCTTGTCTATATTATTAAGAATTGAAATGTGGGCTCCGCCCAACAAATAATTAACAATCTGTCGGTGTTGCATTATTTGAGTAATTTTTACAATGTTCCTGATTATGTAATTCTAATGTAATGTAATTTTTGAACTATACATGTCAGTCGTTCAATAAGTAGTAGGCTTATATATTTTTTGATTATTGGAAATTTATGGGCCATATTTGTATCGAATGATAGGATTAAGAAGGTTTAAGTTTTCCATCACTAGGGCTATGTTTGTGTTGGAATTTTAATGACTTAAATTCCTTACGCAATAGAAACAGGAGCACGTAGGTTACAATTCACACAAATCAAATATAGAACAAGAACAATCAGACGAAATAAGACAATATACGTAGTTCGGCTGGCTGCCTACTTACCTCCACGAAACAAGAAGAAAAAATCAACTATTATCAATAATAATTACAATCACTCTCTCTCACACTCACACTATATCTGTGACTCAAATTTGAGCTTCTTGTTGTCTCTCTACACACTCTATAGCATATAAAATTATCCTATAAAATTATCCCTCAACCAAATGAGTCATAATAGTCATAAGATTAAATATCCATTGGATTATGTATCATTCCCTAGTCCACTCACCTATTTGTTTGTTGGTAAAATAAATGAACAATAATTAAGTATAATGACAATATTGTACTCGTAGTGGAATATTTAATTGTGGATATATTGAGCAAATATGATTAAAATATCATGAAATAAGATTAAAAAATAAAAATTTAAACTAAGATAAGTCCAAAATACTAAAAAAATAAAAAAAAGATCGATTTTTCTTATTAAAAGAAGGTAAAACGAAAAACATGAGAGGAGAAAAAATAAAAACAAAAAAGTTAGTGATAAAACTACAATGTAAAAAGTTGATATTATAACTTATTAATCTAGGTGAAAAAAAATAGAACAAAAAATATAAATAAAGTAAAAGTAAAACTAGAAGAAGTAAAATTTAGAATAAAAAATAAAAATAGTAAAAAATTAACCAATAACTATCTTACAGACACTCAATGTAACAAAATACAAATAAAAATATAAAATAAGTCAATTAAAAATATATAAAAATATTACAAAGTAAAATTAAAAAGTAAAATTGTCATTTAAGTTTATCTCAATATGTTTCTTTAATTAATTTTCTCTCTATCCAACTCTCTCCTTACCAACTCGTATCCCTCATATGAGGGATTAAGTATCGAATTTGGACAATTAATTTAGACACAAAAAACACAAAAACATATAAGATACAAATACAATTTGAATTATTTGTCTAATTTGGATTTTTAATCACTCAAAACAAATATGGCCTTAATGTTGGAATGTGTTCATAACTTTTTGTTTTTCGCTACGCAAAGGCTGCTTAAGTTTTTTTTTTTAGATTTAAGACAAAAAAAAATTAGTGAAGCCTAATTTTTACATAGCAAATTATTTATTTAATTAATTTTTTTTCTCTTTCTAAGGCAAAATTACTAATTAAACTTTTATACACAAATTTGCTAATAATATTTTTGTCAAAATATTTAAGAGTGAATTAATTCAATTATTCTCTCTTTCTCTCTATACATTTAGTATGCTCATATCTAAATTTTTTTGGTACACATATTTACACATAAAAATATATAAAAACTATATATAATAGAATAATATAATTTAGTAAGTGATTATTGATGAGAGTTCTTACTTGATTCAAATCATTCAAACAATCATAGCATTCACAATTAAACCAATAATAATCAATAAATCATAGCACCTTTTATTAGAAAGTGTGTAAAAAGTAAAGCATAATATAATTAAAAATGACGGTATTTAATTTAGCTAAAATTCTAAACAAAGGCCTTAATTAGCAATTAATTTAAAAGTTAGTTTTTTTTATTTTTTTGCATTTGTAATTAAAAAACTAAATTTGGTTCAAAATAGATTGTTTGGTAATATACCTTTTAAGTTAGTTTTTTTAAAATTAGTTGTTTGGGTAAAAAGTTAATTTTTTTACTTTTCAAATTAAATAATTTTGTATTTTTATATATTTGATATTAATAATTATATCAAGTTGGTAGTGGTAGTAAATAAGTTATGAATGCGGACTATTATTATATTTTAAAAGTAATTAAAATTTGAATAAAATATTCTAAAAATTAGTATTTTAATTTGATTTTTTAATTTTTTACCAAATGAATAACGTTGGCTTTTTGGCGTTTGTAGCTAAAAAACTAAAAAAAATTAGAGTTGGCAAAAGGGCCCAAATATCTAAAAATATTTATTTCAACATTAAGTACAAATTAAAAATATATGTTAAAGTTGTAAATATATAACTTCAACCAGTAAATTATGTTTATTTAGAATTAAAAGTTATAAGTAAAAACCCTTAAGCATACTTGTTTGAGTTTTTCTAATTTATTGTTGAATTATGAGTTAAAATTTGAATTATAATTTTAAACGAACACTTTTTATAGGTCCAAAACAATTATTAAATACTGAAAAATAAAATTTTGATAAACTATACATTAATATTTTTAATAATCTACATCATATTCCAATTTCATCATAGTCTTGTGTACGTACGATGTAGGCTTTTTTCCCAATTAATGTCGGCAAATATGTTTTTATCCAAAAACAGCTAACAGGATTGCTTTAGGGAAAATTATTAAGTAATCGCGGAGTACTATGTCCTGACAAATGAAAAAAATTATACATGTTAAATAAATTATTTTTGTTCTTATTTTAACTATTTATCTGGTAAAGCTTTTTGATAAGATCATCAATATAAAAAGTGAGTCGATCGAATATTAATAATTAAATTATTTAAACTTATTCATCTTGAATTAAATAAACGGTTTATTATGAACACCACACTTGTCATCTAACTAAATGCTATAAAGATAGTGTGATTTATCGATATCTGATTAATCTAATTTTTTGTACAGTAATTTTCTCACTAATCTATGTGAAACGAACACCTTGGATTACAGATCGAAGTAAGTTTGAGGTGAACCCAAAACAAATAAAATTTTATTGTGAAATTTAAAATTTAAACAAAACCCAACCCTAGCAAAAATCTACAATCAAACAAGCTGGTGGCTGTCCTGGCTTAAGTGCTTTACAGAGAGGCCAGATTCAATAATATAAGTTGGGTATATGATTAATATGACGAAGATGACTTACTTTGTTGGATATGTAAGTGTAGTCATACGTCACACCATTAGACAAGCCGACGTTGCAATGGGAAAAGAGTTTTAGCGACGGTTCTCAAATGTTGCAAAAACATTTGCAACGACGGCAACCGCGTTCTTTAGCAACCGTCCCTGCCTTATTAGCTTTGTTTGGAATAATTTTTTTATTTGTTTATTTTGTTTAGCTTATTTTTGTTTTTAATTAACTTTTTTCATTATTTAGTTGAACTGATATATTTTTTGACTTCTCTCATCGAGACAAAGTTGAAAAAGTAAAAATTTTCAAATAAGTTAAAATAAGCTAATAAGTTAAATTTAATGTTGTTTATTTTTGTTTTTAGTAAATTTTTTTTAATTTTTTTATTATAAAAGTTTTATTTTTTTAATTCATCTCAGGAAGATTAATCAAAAAAATATTCAAAAAAACTAATCAAAAAATTAAAAAAAAATTTTGAAAGACAAAAAATAAACAAAATTTCAGCAAGTTAGCCCAAATAGGGCCATTAATATTATAATTAAAAAATGAACCTCAAGTGTGGCCACCTGGACAAAAAAATAATTTTTTTTAAAAAATAGTTAATATAGCTAGTATTGTTGAAGTGTTAAACTAAAAATGGCTAACTAAATTAAGTTTTTGATATTTTAACTAGCTAATTTAGCTAGGCATTGATGGAGATGCTCTAATTGTGCCAAAGCAAATATAAAAATTGCACTTTTCACGACGGACCAAGCCGACGCAATACTATATCACATTTAGTGATGGTAATAATGTAGGCCCTGTCTCGGCTAATTTTCTTATTTTCTTCTTTTTTGAATTTTTGTTCAATTTTTGATTGCAGAATTATTACCGATATAATCATAAAAAGCTAATTTTTCAGGAATTCTAGACTAAGCTTTTGATAAACTTTGATTTTCGGCTAACCTAGCCAAAAAAAAATTATTTTTCCGAATCATTTTGATGAGATAAATTGAAAAAATAAAAAACAATTTGATCAAAAGATAAAAAAATTTACTAAAAATAAAAAAAAAGTAACATAAAATTTGATTTGTTGGCTTATTTTGACTTATTTTTTGCTGTTTTTTTTAACTTTTTTATATTTTGATAAAAATATTTACTTTTTCAAATTGTCACAGAGAAATCGAAAGTATAATAATTTGAATAAACGATAAAAAAATATTCACCAAATACAAAAAATAAGCTAATTAAAATAAACAATTATCTCAAATAGTGTACGTCCATTGTTTATAATAAACTATCTCTATTCATGTAGTAAAGTATTCATTCATTTTTTGTAACAAAAAAAATAATATATATATTCATTTACGTAGCAGAATGTATCCCTATTATATGAGGGGCAGCCTATTACTCAGAGAGAGAGAGAGAGAGAGAGAGAGAGATATTAGGGGATGAACAATATGATTAAATTCTGTCATAATCATAAAAAAACGACGTCTTTTTTATTAAAAAATTATTATTTTATCCATTTGCAACAGAAAAAATGTTATTGCAAATACAATCTTTTCACGTTCAAATTTTTTGCTACTGTCAAATTGGGATTATTGAAATTTAACTTTTTATTTATTAATTTGCAACAACAATTGAGACCGTCACAAGAAATATATAATCTTTTTGCGACAGCATTAGGGCAGACTCAAAAAACTTTCGAGATAAAAAGTAATATTTGGAGTAATTTTGTATGATACACGTGATAAAAATTACATACTTTGTTGAATGTATAAGCGTAGTGGGTATAATTTTATTTATATATATTAGTTATAGCGCGTGTTTAAAAGTACTTAATTTTTCAAATTTTAAAAATTTAAAGGTAAAATATAAAGTACAATTAATAATTTAATAATTAAGTATAGTTAATCAATCAATTTTAATGGACTTAATTTAAAATATGTCTTTGTTAGTTTGTTTGTTTATTTATAGAGGTAAAAAAAGATAACTAAAAAGATAATAAAAATAAAAAAATAATTTTTTTTGTTGAATTGACAAAAAGAAAAGAAAAGTCAATGAAATATATTTTTTTAAATAACATTAAGATTGTCTCATTTTGACCGCTACATTTTTTACATCTATATAGATGTGACATTGATCAAATTATTCTATCTTATTTTATATATATATATATGACGGGTGGGGATCAATCTATGAGGCTGTCAAATGCTACTTTCCAACTTGATTCTTAGGCCTTGTTTGGGTCAATCTTATAAAAGTAGGATTTTTTGTTTTTTGTTTTTTAATCTTTGCATACCAAATTACCATTTGGTCCTTGAATACCATGCATTTCATTTGATTAATTGATTCTAGCTCTTTCTATATGCTCTGTCATTTGAATGTTCACAAATTTTACATTTTTTCCAGCTTATGAACTTCCAACCTTG
>JAOTRH010042641.1:0-20056 GCA_034768845.1 Heliamphora exappendiculata
GTATTTTAAAAATAGTATAGTTTGAATAGAATATTATAAGAATTTGTATTTTTATTTAATTTTTTAATTTTTTAACTTTTTAACTAAATAAATAATTTTTAACTTTTTAACGTTTTTAATTAAAAAAAATTTTAAAAAGCCAAAATCGAGCCTAAAATCTTTTCTAGACATTCAAATATTTAAAAAAATTCACAATATTTTTCTCCGTGTATCCACATAGTGATTCAACGTCAATTTTCAACTAATAAGCCTGCGTTTAGATTAGTTTTTTTTTAGTAATTTTTTAATTTTTTAATTTTTTTGTAAAAAAATAAATGTTAAATTATGTAAAAAAATTTAAAAAAATTTTAAAAAAAAAAGACAAGCTAAGCCAATTCAATTATCTTTTATTTGACTTTTAAGCCAAAAAATTTAACTTTTAAGACTGGCCAAAAACATGCTAAACAAAATTTTCAACTACTAAATTAAAATAAAGAAAAACAAAACTTTAAACTGGATTATAAAAAAAAAACTTACATAATGAAATAAATATTTAAAATGATAATTTAATTTATTATATTTTTCAACTCAACTCATCTCATCGAGACGAGCTAATAAATCAAATTTTATATTTTTTATTTTTATTTTTAATAAAAAAATTTCAAATAAAACTTGAGCCAAACACCAAATCACCAATGAAAGTTAGGTAGCTTGATTTACTTTACAACGCCTAATTGTCGGCACAGTGTGTGATAGTTTTTTTTATATCGGTTTTTTTTTGTTTTTTAGTAAAATAAAAATTTATGTTATTTCAAATAATGATATTTTTTAAATTTTTCTTATTATAATAAATTTAAAAAATAAAATTTTTTTATCAAAAATAAATAAAGAAATCAGATAAGATGAAAAAAATGCACTTTAAGACTTTTATGTTATTTTCTTCATCTTTAATGAAATTTTTTTAACTTTTTAAAAAATAGCTACACTTCTAGATTTGTTTTGTCTTAATAAATCACGAAAGTAAAGAAATTAGCTCAAAAAATCAAAAAATTTCATAAAAAACAAAAAAATTACAAAAAAAAAGCTATAAAAAAACCTAAACCAAACAGAGTCTAATCACATTCACAAGTCCATTCATTTTGCAAGGGGTCACACTACCATTTAACTGAGGATAATTGAGGAGAAAAATGAGGAAAACAACAAAATGTAACTGGGATGAAATTGTCCGTTCATGAGAATTATTCCACAGTTTCGCAGCATTCGTGCATCAATATTTAGATTCTACTGATAACTAGTTTAAAAATTAATTTTTTTATTTTTTATATTTTTAGCCAAGAAAAACTAAATTAAATTCAATGTAGATTGTTTGGTAATTTAGTTTTTAAGCTAATTTTTTAAAAGCTAATTATTTGAATAAAAAATTAATTTTTTTATTTTTTATTTAAAGTGGATAATTTTACCTTTTTATATATTTCATATTAACAATTATATGTAGTTAGTGGTAATAGTAGTAATAAATTATAAATAATGGATATTATTATATTTTAAAAGTTGTGAGAAGTTAAATAGAAATTATGAGAATTTATATTTTTATTTGATTTTTTGATTTTTTAATTTTTTAATTTTTTTTTCAAATAGACAACCTAAGGTTTTTTGCATTTTTAGCCACACACAAAAAACCATGGTTGCCAATTTGGGCCTAAGTTCTTGATGTAATTATTCGATGCTAGTGAAATATTTATGTATGTTTATATCCATGGTATTTAATAAAATTATTGTTAATAATTTTTAGTTTTTTACTAGTAATTTTAGTTATATTAAGTTACAAATTTTCTAAACACTCATAATTTTTTTTACAACTTAGCTTGTTTTGGACTAACTTTTTTTTGCAACTCTTCTTCGTCTTTAGTAAACTTTTTCCAGCATTAACTTAAATAATTGTATTTTTGAGATTACTCTCGTCGTAAGAAAATAAAAAATTAAAATTTTTTTTTATCAAAACCTAAAAGAAGTTTATATAAGACGAAAAAAATCAACTTAGCAAGCATTTTTACATTTTTATAATTTTTTTGTCTTTAGTGAATTTTTATTAAAATTAGTCATAATTGGTATACTTTTTAGAATTCTTCCATCACAATGAGCTAGAAAAGTAAATAATTTAAATCAAAATATATAAAAAGTTCATAAAATACCAAGAAAAGTAAATAATTTAAATCAATATATATAAAAAGTTCATAAAATACCAAAAAAAGCCATAAGGCTTTTTAGTCTAAACATAAGCATAGAATTTGTAACACTTCGACCATTTACATGGCAACGATATTATCTGTTTTGAAAAAAATTCTCACGATTTTGTTCTTTTCAAGGGGTCACCCATTCATGCATTGCTCCTACTCAAATATGTTTAACTGCAGAGTACTGCTAGGATCTCTACCACCTGAGAAAATGTCTCGTTAAATGTAAGAATTCAAGATTTTTCCTTTATAACCCAGGAACTCACTCTCATTTACCGATGTGAGATACCAGGATATCACAATCCACCCCTTAGGGCTGCGCATCCCCGTGCAGTAGCCTACCAGCTCTGATAGCCTGTCAGTCCTTATCGACCCGTCCACTCAGCAACCCACCTGCATGTCACGCGAAAACGGCAGAAGCCCACACTCGGATGTGGGAAAATCAGCTCTAATACCATCTGTAACACCCCGACCCCTCACATGGAAATGATATTGCCCGCTTTGGACAAAAGCCCTCAAGATTTTATTCTTCCCATGGGGTCACCTGTCTTTGCATTGCTCCAACCCAATCACGTTTAACTACGGAGTTCTACTAGGATCTCTACTATTTGAAAAAATGCCTTGTTGCTATATAAGGGTCCAAACAAATTTTTATAGTTTAGAAACTCCATCTCCCTTTCTGATGTGGGATATCAGGATATTATAATCTATCCCCTTAAGGCTGCACGTTCCCGTGTAGTAGCTTGCCAGCTCTGGTAGTCTGCCAGTCATTATTGACCCGCCCACTGAATAGCCCACCCACATGTCACGCAAGACGGTAAAGGCCCACACTCATATATGGAAAAAGTCAGCTCTGTTACCTTCTGTAATTTCCCGACCCTTCACATAGCAACGATATAGTCCGCTTTAGGCAAAAGCCTTCACGATTTTGTTCTTCCTAGAGGGTCACCCGCTTTTGTATTGCTCCCACCCAATCACGCTTAATTGCGAAGTTTTGTTAAAATCTCTACCACTTGAAAAAACACCTCGTTACTTTATAGGGTCCAAGATTTTTTTTTATAGTCCAGGAATTTCTTATTCCTTTTCGATGTGGGATACTAGGATTTCACAATCCACCCCATTAGAATTGCACGTCCTCGTGCAGTAGCCTGCCAGTCCTTATCGACCCGCCCACTCTATAGCTCGCCCACGTGTCACGTGAAACGGTAGGAGCCTACACTCGAAGGTGAGGAGAGTCAGCTTTGATACCATCTGTAACACCCAGACCTTTCTAGTAGCAACAATATTGTCCGCTTTGGGTAAAAGATCTCACGATTTTGTTCTTTCTAAGGGGTCACCCTCCTTGTATTGCTTATGTCCACATGTCACGCAAGACGGCAGGAGCCCACACTCGAATGTAGAAAAAGTCAACTCTAATACCATTTGTAAGATCTCGACCCTTCTCGTGGCAACGATATTGTTCGTTTTGGGCAAAATCCCTCACGATTTTGTTCTTCATGGGGGGTGACCCATCCTTGCAATCCTCCTGCCCAAGCACACTTAATTGCGGAGTTCTGTTATGGTCTCTACCACTTGAAAAAAAGACTCGTTGAATATAAATGTCTAAGATTTTTTTTTTATATTCCAAAAACTCCCTCTCTATTTTCGATGTGGGACATTAGGATATCATAATCTCCGTAACACCCCGACTCTTCTCGTAGCAACGATATTGTCCGTTTTGGACAAAAATTCTCACGATTTTGTTCTTCCTAGGAGGTCACCCATCATTGCATCACTCCCGCCCACATGAGAAGGGTCGATTTTGTTCTCACGATTTCTAATACTATCTGTAGCACCTCGACCCTTCTCGTGACAACGATATTGTCCGCTTTGGGCAAAAACCCTCACGGTTTTATTTTTCACAGGGATCATCCATTCATGCATTGCTTCCACCCAAGCACGCTTAACTGTTGAATTCTCTTAGGGTCTCTACCACCTGAGAAAAGGCCTAGTTGAATGTAAAGGTCCAAGATTTTTCTTTTATAGACTAAGAATTCTCTCTTTCTTCGATGTGGGATATTATAATATCATAATCTACCCTCCTTAGGGCTACACATCCCCATGCAGTAACCTGCCAACTCTGGTAGCCTGCTAGTTCTTTATCGACCCGCCCACTCAGTAGCTCGCCCACATATCGCGCGATGCGGCAGGAGCTCACACTCAGAGGTGGGAAGAGATGACGAAAGCTTGGTGGGCCCACAACCCACAGGTTCCAGGATCGAAACTTGGCTCTAATACCATCTGTAATACCTCGACCTTTTCATGGCAACGATATTATCCCTTTTAAGCAAAAACCCTCACAATTTTATTTTTTTCAAGGGGTCACCCATTCTTGCATTGTTCCCGCCCAAGCATGCTTAACTGTAGAATTCTGTTAGAGTCTCTATCACTTGAAAAAAGGTCTCGTTACTCTATAAGGGTCTAAGATTTTTTCTTTATAACTAGAAATTTTATCTCCATTTTCGATGTGGGATACCAAGATATCACAAAATTATTATTTTTTAAATATTTCAACTACAAGTTATAATTTTTATCAAACAATCACAACTTTTGCTACAAGTACCAATGTATAATGGGGTAAAATTTTAAATAAAAGTTTCGTTTGGGATATTTGTTTGTTTTCTTATTTTTATTTTTATTGAACATTTTTAATTATTTAGTCAAACCATTATATTTTTTAATTCCTCTCATTGAGTTGAGTTAAAAAAATAAAATTTTCAACCAACATATTTAAAAAGTTCAAAAAACACAAAAATTAGCTACAGCTAATAAGTTAAATTTTATGTTGTTTATTTTTATGTTTAGTGAATGTTTTTTATATTTTAAATAAAAAATTTTACTTTTTTGAGTTCATCTCATTAAGACAATTCAAAAAAATAAATAAGTTTAGTTTAACAATAAAAAATATCCAAAAAAGGCAATAGTAAGTTTAAAAAATCCAAAATTTATTATGAACTTGGGCGTAAGAGTATTTTAGATATTAATGTTTTAATTTAACTTTTTATCATTTTAGTTTTTTTGCTATTTTTTGGAACAAATTATGTTGACATTTTGTGTTTTTAGTCAAAAAAAAAAAAAAAACTTTATTTACCAATCCTTAATAAGAACATTATTATTTATCAAAATAACAACATTATTATTTATTAAAATAACACCCAAATAATAATACCATTTATACGCTTGAGATAGCTGTTTAGGCTCTCTTAAAAGTTGATTTTTGCACACACAAAGAAAAACAGTTTCTAAACTGTAATGTTTGACCTCCCTAAAAAGCCAGTACATTTTTTTACTTTTTTTTAAGAAAAAAAATTTATATACAATTCAAATATACTAATTTTTTTTAAACAAATGACTATTAGTGCCTCAATTAAAAAAAATAACTCTCATCGTAAAAATAAAAAATCATATTAATATCTCAAATACTATAATATAAAAACAAAAAAATTACCACAGAATATTATCTCAAATAACTTAATTTTTTTTTTATTTTCTTTTTTCTAAAAAAAACAATACATTTAAAAGAGGGGCATATATGCGTAATACCTAACAATTTTCCGTGTATAAGAACATAATTATTTATTTTCTGAGACATCGGGTTAGTGATTGGAAGGATAGTTTTACTACATGTACGGCATTCGATACTGATTTGGATACATTTCTTTTTTATAAATTTAGATACATCTTATATAAAAGAAGTGTATCTGATCCTTTGAACACCTACCATATAGCATTTTTCTCGGAGGGAAGCCGAGAACAGACATATATATTTTCAGAACAGATCAGTGTATTCCGCAAACAGAAGGTATCATGAATCGCGCTCTTGAGTATCTACTTTATTTTCCGAATTTTAACCCACTTAACTTCAGAAATTTCAGAATCGTGATCAATGGAATTTAAAAGGAAAAAGCTTCCAAATAAATCGCATATATATATAAAATTGGCCACAGATAATGGATCACCGAAGACTGACACAAGAATTGAGATTCCAATGGAAAACAGTTTAAACCTTTATGTTTATATATCCTAGTTGAATCGGTGATGATTTGTCGATGTAAAAGAGTTTAAACCCTTATGTCGATGTAAGTAGTATTTCAATATATATATATATATATATATATATAGAGAGAGAGAGAGAGAGAGAGAGAGAGAGAGGGGTTATTACCTTGAGCAGGGAATCAAATAGAGTACTATCAACAATTTCCGACGATAAAACGACGACGAATGTGCAGCCCCTGTGCGCCCGAAAATACGGCTGAGCTTCCCTCATCATCTTCACAAACTTCGCATTCTCCTCTTCCTCCGCCGGATCCCGTCCATTCCCGCCGCCGCCACTGCAACACCTCAGTAACAACCTTTCCCTCTCACCCCTTCTCGTCTCCTTTGTCACGAAATCAACTCTTCTGATCTCTGGAGGCCTTCCCCTTCTTTCCCCCCATCCCCATTTCACTCTATCCACGCAAACCAACGGTCTTGATTTCGAAGTAGCCATCACACTACAGAGATAATGATTAACTACAGATGTGTGTGTGTGTGTGTGTGTTATATATGTGTGTGTATAGGGCAGCGAGCGGCGTGGCAGGTGGACGCAGTGAAACGTTGGCGTAGAGATAAGAGGAAAACAGAGAGAGGGTAGGGGGAAAAAACAAAAGAAAATTTGGGAAACAAATTTATTATTATTGTTAAAGAAGTGAAGAAGGAAAGATCGGTAGGACGCCGCGCTCCTTCTGCAAATTGAAGGAGCTGAGGTGAGGCGGAGCCTGTATTTGTACATTTGAATGGAGTCTGTTTCCAGTGAAAGTTCGAGAATTAGAGTTTAAATTACTTATTTATCTATTTAACAACACTTATTCAACTATTTTATATAAGTAAGTTGACCTAAGTATTTATTTGAGATAATTTTTAAGCATAATTTTTAAAAAATTTAGTTTTATTTAAAAAGGTAAGAGTATTTAAAATAATTTTTTATAATAGTTTTTTTATTTTTTTATTTTTTATTAAAATGTCTATAATGCTTTTACTTTTACTTTTTAAGTTGTAGTATTTAAAATATTAGCACGATTTTTTTTTTGTGTGAATAGCGTTGACATTTTATGTACAATTATTATAATAATTTTTTTTAAAAAAGTTAAAATGTTTGTGATATGTATTGATTTTTTTTAATTAAATTAAAAGATAAAGAAAAAATTATGTTAACTTTTTTTAAAAACCAAATAATAAAATTTAATAACTATTTTTTTTTATAAAAAAAATCATCTTAAAAATTATTCCAAACAGGCCGAGCATTACTCTTCTCATTAATGTAGATTGTAGAGAGGGATTTGATTCGGTGTGTTTTGAGCAACAGAGTATAGAAGACCTTTGCAAGACTCTCATTCCACCTACCTTCAAAAGGTAGTTTTTTTAATTTTTTTAATCTTTTTAGTCAAAAAAAATATTAATATAAATTAAAAATAATTTAATAAGTTTGCTTCTATTTTTTTTCCTTAAAACTAATTAATTAAGTAAAGAGTTGGTTAGTTTGTTTACTTTTTGTTAGAATTGAATAGTATTGTCTTTTATATAATTCATTAGAATGATTATAAACTTTATTTGGGTTTATTTGTATATTTTATTTTATTTATTTTTATTTTTAATTGAGTTTTTAATTTTTATTAAAATACTTAATTTTGTCGAAGTTTGCCTTTTTAGAAAATATAAGAAACATAAAAATAAAAGTAGATTGTTTATGATAATTTATTTAGGAGAATTTTTTACTTATTTTTTGTCAAATGGTTTTTCTACAAACTAAAAAAAGTTATCGAAAAAATACTTAAAATTCAAAATAATCAATTTAGAAACATTTTAAATATGGCACATAAAAAACAAAGTTAAATCCACACCCTTCCAATTGTTGAATTTCTAGAACTTTTTTTGTCAAAATGCCAAATATTTTCTTATTTTTTTATTTTTAAGATGTGGTGTTTAGAAAAATGGAACGAATTTTTTTATTTTGGGAGTAGATTTGATATTTTAATAATAGTGTTATTGATATATGCTTATAGGATTTTCTTGAAAAAAAAAGTGTAAACAAATTTAGTGGAGTTTTTAGAGATGTCAAATATTATAATTTTAATTTTAATTTTTTGTAAAAAAAATAACTTAATTCTCTATAGATGCAAAATGGGGATTTAGTAAACACTTTTCATTGTGTAGATAATTTATTATATTTTTTTTCTCTTATTTGAATGAGTTAAGAAATTTGAAAAACTTGATCAAATTATTAACAAAAATTTAAAGATAAAAAAGTCTACTGGCTTTTTTTGGTCTTATATAAACTTAGCCTTTCTGTTTATAGAAACGCATACCCATTTAGACTAATATTTTAAAAAATTTATTAAAAATAAAAAAATTACAAAAAAAATACTAGTTTAAACATAAATTTAATCAAGCTATTATACTTTTCGATTTCTCTGATCGAGACTTGTTAAAAATTTGGTTTGTTTTGATTAATATATAAAAGAAGTGTAAAAAGACAAAAAAATGTCAAAAAAAGTCAAATTACTACTTATTTTTGCTTTTAACAAAAAAAATTTATCATCAATCAAAAAATTTTACTTTTTATGTCATTTCATCGAGATGATTCAAAATAATAAAAATAACTTAGTCAAAAAACTAAAAAATAAAATAAAATAGACAAAAAATAAACAAAATTTATAAAATTTAGCCCAAACAGGCCTAATTGTGTTTCGTCTTTTTAAGTACTCATGCACTTGATTTAATTTTCTTATATGTTTTTTTTAGTAAATTTTTTAACATTAGTATAAGTGTATAGACTTTTTAAATTTTAAAATACACTTTTTAAATTTTAATTTTAACGGATAATTTTTTAGAGTTTCTCGTGGAACCAAATAAATTAAAAGTGAAATAAGCTTAGAAACTTTAGCCTCCGTTTGTTTGGGCTAGCTTTTTTTTGTTAATATTTTTGGCTTAAAAATAAAAAAAAATCAACAAATTTAACTTATTAAGTTTTTTTTTTGTTTTTTTTTTACTTTTTCTACGTGATTTAATATCTATTTTTTTATTAAAAAAATTAAAAAATTAAAAAATTACTAAAAAAAAATTAATTCAAACACAAGCTTAAACCAAATCTAAGCTAAATAATAAAAATTTAAAAATTTAAAAATTAAAAAATTAAAAATTTTAATTGCCAATCAAAACCTAGAATTTTGGCGTATGTCTTGTCTCGTTTGGACCACTGTCATCGTATGATTCGCGACTTCGCGTCCATCATGGGATTTTAAGACAGTGATCGGTAATTTTGGTTTTTTGCTAAAATATTAAAAAGTTAAAATTATTCATTTAATAAAAAAAATTTAATAAATTTTAAAATTAAAAAATTAAATTAAAATATAAATTCTCATAATATTTTATTTAAATTTTTATCACTTTTAAAATACATAATATTTTATATTTGTAACTTATTTACAATTACTTTTAACTACATATAAATGTTAATATCAAATATTTAAAAAGATAAAATTATTTAGTTTGAACAAAATGTAAAAAATAAAAACTAAATTTTTACTTAAATAACCAATTTTAAAAAATTAGCTTAAAAACTAAGTTACCAAATAATTTACTTAAAATTTAATTTAATTTTTTAATTAAAAACATAAAAAAGCAAAAAAAAATTAATTTTTAAGCTAGTTTCTAATATGGGCTTAATACTGAGTTGTTTGGTAAAATTGTTGCTTTTTCATTTTTTTGTCATTAATATTAATTATAAGTTATTATTTTTTTTTGAAGTAATAATAGCATTTGCAATAATATAATTTTTTAAAATTTTAACGACGAACTATAATATTTATTGTACACTTATACTTTTTATTAAAAATTATAATTTATAAGATACTATATAAGAAAATACCAAATTATTCTTCCAACTACAAGCAATAAAATAACAATATTTCTCAGTCACACTCCCGACATAACATTCGCCCTAAATTTTGTTACTTTTGCTTATTTTTATTTTTAATTTTTTTAATTTTTTGATTTAAAATTTATATTTTTTAAATTATCTCGATAAAATAAACTAAAAAATTAAAAAATTTAATTAAAAGATAAAAAATTCAATTAAAGATGAAAATAAATAACATAAAAATTTAGCTTATTAGATTAATGTGTTTTTTTATTTTTCTTAATTTATATATTTTGATTAAAAAAATATTTATTTTTTTAGCTCGTATTGATGAGAGCAATAAAAAAATATAATAATTTAATTAAATAATAAAAAAATTACTTAAAATAAAATAAATAAATCAACAATTATTCCAAACGTTGCCAAAGACAAATAAAAAATGTTTTATGTGCATAATTTGTTTTTTTTACATTACATAATTTTTTTTATTTCTCCCATTTCATGATGAAAGTCAAAATAGTTATGTAGATTATATTTCAAGGCAAATATAATCCATTGTTTGGCTAGAGAAATGCTTTCTATGTATATACAATCCAAAAAGGCCACATATTCCTGAATATATAATAATTAGGGGGTGAAGTTATTATATATCCTGAGTACCATTTGGGTCTCTAATCAATATTCATTTATCACTGCAAATGAAAGCTACTGAATCCTTCAACGATGAAGAGATCTTGCAATCACAATAGGCTTTTGATCATTGACAGAGAAGAATTGGATTAAAAAAATGACATTTCTTCCGACAAAATTTATACTTACATGGAGAAAAATATGATATATATATATATATATATATATTGATGATTTGATTTGAACAAGAATGATTGCAAGAACCCAAAATAGATATAATTTAATTTATATAAAGGTAAATATAAAAAAATAATTTATTATTTTTTATGCATATATTCATATTTATTCATATTTATTTTTAAACAAATATAATATATGTATATATTTAAATATAATATATTTAATGTTATATTTATTTATATTAAACATTATTTTATATTTATTAATTTATCTCTCAACAAATAAAAATTGCTTGTGTTTGCATCAACGAAGGAATAAATGCTTCGATCCTATTGTTGAATATTAAATAAATGCATCAAAATAAAAAAACAAAATCAACTATGATCGCTATGACTGTTCTCCAATCCCATCAATCACTTTATAGTTTTCACGCCCATGTCATATTGTCTGGAAATTAACGACAGAGGATGCTGAGTGGACCCCGAAGTCCACTTATTTAATTTTGGATTAAAATAAATTTATTTTAATAATTTAAATATAAATCTTCGTTAACTTCTCGATTCCTCTCCCCCTCTTTATCAATTGTTAATTTCGTAGTGTCAAGAAAATAGGTCTTGTTTAGGCAAATATTGTTAATTAATTTATTATTTATTTTTTTTAGCTTAAATAATGTAGAATTTAGTTTATTGAATTATGTTTACTTATATTTTGTTTTTTTAATTTTTTTATATTTTAATTAAATTATTTTATTTTTTAACTCGTCTTAATAAAAAAAATTTAAAAAATATAATAATTTAACTAAATAATTAAAAAAATTCACTAAAAAAAGAAAAATTTATAATATTAAATTAGCCAATAAATTAAATTCAACCATTCAGGACAATAGGCATGTCTTATAATTAATAAATAAAAAAAATTGATTTTTACTCTCTACCTTAAAATTTTTTAGGCTCATTTTTATTGTATTTTAACCTTTTTCAATGAGAGTGTGAAAAGTTAAAAATGGAATGTTATATATTATTTTCTTAAACAAAAGTAGAAAAAATAGAATTGAACTCTCTTTCTTATTTGGCGTGCCAATCACTCTATGAAGGAATCCTTTCTTTCATACTTTTTTATTTTATTATTTTATTATTTATTATTAATATTTAATAGAATAATATATTTATAAAATTATATAGAATTAATGTCAATACTTTTTAAGAAAATTTAAAAATTAGTTATTTTTTTAAATCTCATAAAAGATTTAATCTCACTATTTTTATTTTAAAATATTTGGTTCTATCAAATTTAGAATAATTATATTATGTCTAATTTATTCCTATTTAAGAGTTAATCTTTTTCAGTTTAGACAAGTAAAAAAATTTAAATGATACATTTATTAAGTTATCATAATTATTGAAAATAAAAAATAATACATTTTTATTTAACTAATATCTCAATTTTATAAACTGATAAATGTATCACTTATTGCGCGTGACTAAAACTGTGAAAAAAATTACTACGGAACTAAAACTCTATTATCAGTTGATAATATGACTTGTAATAAAATTATTTTAACTTTAATATAAATTTACTTCGGACATAAAATTAAGGGTTAATTAGCCTATAGTCCTATTTTGACAACTTATTTGATGATAGATCATATGCTTTGAATTGTTATCCCACGAGATCATTTTAATAATTTTTGAGACTTTTGTATCCCCAAAATATTCTCTATAAAATTTAATATCATTTAATGATCGACTGATTTTATTTTCAACATTATAGCACATGTTAAGTAATATTTATAGAAACATTATCATTCAATTTAATTTCAATTTGAGAATATCTCATGATTTTATATTTGTTTCAGCATGTTATGGTAATATAATATAGCTGAAAATGAAATACTTTATTTGACAAGTTGAATTTCGAATTTATGATAATAAAGAGCCCTAAATAGATTGGATCATATTGTATTATATCCTCAGTTAAAATTATTTTCATTACATAGATTTCGAAAACATATTATATTATACCGTTTTATTACATAAATTTTCGAGTTACAAGTTTTAGAGCGAAACCACTCTAGAACTTGTAACTCAAAAATCTGTGTAATTAAACGGTATAATACAATATATTTTTAAAATCTGTGTAATAAAAATAATTTTAGCTGAGAATATAATACAATATAATCCCATCTATTTAGGATTTTTTATTATCATAAGTTTAAAATTCAACTTGTCATATAAAATATTTCATTTTCAACTATATTATATTATCATAATATGCTGAAACAAATATAGAATAATGAAATTTCCTTAATATTCTTTAACATCTGTTATAACATTAGAAATAAAATTAATCAAATATTAAATGATATTAAATTCTATAAAGAATATTTTGTGAGTATAAAAATTCTAAATTTTTTTTAAAAAGTATCTTATAGGATAACAGTTATAAAATCTATTCTTCAATAAATTATCAAAATAGAACTCTAGATTAATTCACTCTAAAATTAATTCTATTAGACTGATTCACTTTTTAGAGGCGGAAGAAAAAATAACTAAACCCTAAAAAAAAAAGTATTAAAATATTTAATGTCTCTTTGCATTTTTTTTTTGCTTTGTAAATTCTAAGTCAATTTTTAGAAAGTATTAATTAAAAATATAAATAAATCGTCTGCGTTGGTTAAAAAATAAATAAATATAATATTTTCATCTATTTATCTTAATACCAATATAGAAAGATAAAATTATATATATATATATATATATTTTGTAAATATACTAGTCAATCCTGATTTTAAAAAAAAAAAGACATACTAGTCAATTTTAATATGTACTAATAACAAATATTATTAAAATAAAAAGACGAAATCGAAAAGTCTTGTCAAGCCACTATGTTTTAAAATTCACTAAAAAAATTAATTTGTCAAATGATTTATCCATTTTTTTTTCTAAATTTTGACCCAAAAAAATTAATAACCTAGAAAATTGAGTTACTAATTATGCCCATTGTGAAAAAGTTGTGGAAGGACGGCGACAGCATAATTATAGTTGTGGATTCAATTGTATCCACTGAAATGAAAAATAAAAAAATAATAGATTAATTTTTAAATTTATAAAAAAAAGTCTTTTAACTCAATGATATAAAAGATTATTCAGATTTCCTTTTCTTTTTAGAGACATAAGATGACAATAGTGTGTTTATTTGTAAACTCCCCTACAAATTTAAAAAATTACCATTTAAGTTGTTAATAACACTAGTGACAAAAACCTTGGAGACGCCAGTGTTGGAATCCTTACTTTTAAATTTTTTATTAAAATTATTTACCTTGATAATCAATTCTATAAAATAAAAATGTTTTGCAAAAATCTCATTGACACATTTGCTTAATCATGTTTACTCTTCCTATCAAATTATGTAATCCAATGAACACAATAAGAAAATAATATTTCTCTTTTTTCACTTCATTTTATACACTTCTTCAAAGAACAAAATAAAATTAAAATTTCATACTAAATCATTGACAAGTGAATATTTGAGGGGTTTGACAAAGCTACTGCTACTAGCCGTGAACTTCATGTTATTAATTTTAATTATAAATTATAATATTTTTTAAACATTCATAACTTATGTTATAAGGTATATATATATTTTCTTTTATTTTAACAACAAATTATAATATTTATCAAATACGCACAACTTCTACTATAAGGTACAATCTATAAACTGTTAAAATCGAAATTAATAATTTTATTTTTTTAGCAAACTTTGGGCCAAAATAAGTGTGGGATCCATACGTCTTTTGAGTTGGGTCCGAAGTGCTACGCGTTTTCCTCCGTGATGAGATAAACGACGCATATTCATTTACTCAAATCTGATAAGAGGTTAATGAAAAATCGATGTTTAAAGTCGTTGTTTGAACATAAATTTTGTTAGGTTTAATGGAAGTGTGGAACTTCAATCCCACATTGAAAGTTCTTGAGGAACTTAGTGGGTATATATAAGTTGAAGTTAGACTAAGGGATGATCCTTTGAGGGTACCCAGTTTTATGAACGGGAGAGGACCTGCCTGACGGTGGTGGGTTCGACCCACTTCAAATACATAAAGTGTGGGGGTGTTTGGCTAAGGTGGCGGTTCCTATTCTTAAAAGAACAAAAATAAGACTAAAAATCGTTAACTTTATATTTATTGGACATGCGAATAATAACAGTGCATATCTGTTTCTGATACATAAGTCAAAAATTGAGAATATGTATGTAAATACTATTATTGAATCAAGAAACACTTTAAAAATATTTTTTCGTGTCATTTTACACGAGAATCAAATTCTTTTAAAATGACTTATGACACTGCAACGGATAGTAGTCAAGACCAAGAAAGAAATAAAGATGAATCCAGACGCAGTAAAAATGTTAGGACTTCAAAATCCTTTGGTCTGAATTTCTTAACTTATTTGTTAGAAAATGAGCTCCAAAGCTTTCAGGAAACTATGTCCACGCCTGAAGCACTTTATTGGAAGGAGGCTGTCAATAGTAAAATTGAATATATCATACAAAATCATACTTGGGAGCTGGTGGAGCTTCCACAGAGTAATAAATATCTGAGATGTAAATGGTTATTCAAGAAAAAAATAAAAGCAGATGGTTTAATAGACCGATACAAAACAAGGTTTGTTATCAAATGATACAAGCAACAGAAAATAGTGGACTATTTTAATACATATTCTCCTATTACAAGGATAGCATCAATAAAAATGTTAATTGTTATAGCAGCTTTGTACAATATTGAGATACATCAAATAGATATTAAAACTGCCTTTCTAAATGGAGAACTGGATGAAAAAATATATATGGAACAATCGAAAGGTTTTGTGGTTCTAAGAAAAGAAAGGTAAGTGTATAAACTTATTAGATCCTTGTACGGTCTTAAACAAGCTCCAAAATAATGACATAAAAAATTTAATAACGTAATGGTGTCAAATGAATTCAGAATAAATGAATGTGACAGATATGTTTTTTTCAAAGACACAGAAAAAGAATATGTCATTGTGTGTCTTTACGTTGATGATATACTTATTATTGGTAGTAATTAGGATATGATTAAAATTACCAAGAGAATGTTATACAATAAGCTTGACATGAAAGATCTAAGTATTGCAGATGTTATACTAGTAATTAAAATTGCTAGAATATCTGAAGGATATGTGTTGTCTCAATCACATTTTATTAAGATGATTTTTGAAAAATTCAAGAAATATAATAATCGTCCAGCGAGAATACCTATAGACTTAAATATTCACTTATCGAAGAATACTGGAGATGGCATATATTAAATAGAGTATTCCCGAATTATTGGCCGCCTAATGTACGTGACTAATTGTACTCATTTAGTCATTGCGTGTGCTATCAACAAATTGAACAGATACACGAGTAACCCATGGATAGATCACTTGATGGCAATAGTTAGGGTACTGAGATATTTGAGATACATTCTTAACTATGGACTGCACTATACAAGATACTTAGGCATAGTAGAAGGGTTCTGCGATGTGAATTGGATATCTGATTCTAAAGACTCAAAATTTACGCGTAGAAATGTCTTTACTTTGGCTGGTGCAGCAGTGTCTTAAAAATTTTCTAAGCAAACGTGTATCGCTAGGTCCACATTGAAAACTGAGTTTATTGCTTTAGATAAAGCAGGAGAAGAAGCAGATTGGCTTCACCATTTCCTAGAGGACATTCCAATTTGGATAAAATATGTGCTGGAAATTTATATTTATTGCGACAGTCAATCGGCAACTGGAAGGGCACAGAGTAATATGTATAAAGGTATGTATCAAAATATTCGTCGAAGACACAATATCATTAAACAACTACTCTCTAATGAAGTTATCACAATTGACTATGTAAAGCCGAAAGATAACATCGCAGATCTCCTAACTAAAAGTTTAGCCATAGTGCATGTTAGTCGATCATCGAGGGGTATGGGTTTATGCCTATGACTTAAAGAGTTGTCACAAAGGACGCTCAACCTAGCTGACTGGAGATCCCAATATCTAGATTCAAAGGGACAATTAAGTTGGGAATGACTCAGGAGAATCACACCAGAGGTAATCCGTCCTACCCATTTCCATGATGACACTGTGATACCTGCAGCGAGTTTATGATAAGCTAATCTTTTAATGATTCTTATATCTTAGAAATTCAAGTGGGGTATTGCATGATACTCTTAATAATAAATCACCTATGTGAATGTGAACTGAATCGATTCAATGAGAATTATAAGGTTGAATTATCTAGAGCACTCATGAAAAATCAGGTTGTTCAGTGCCAAAATGAACACAACCATGAAACCAAACGGTGCCATAAAATATCCCGTGTGATTTTCTATTATCTCGGTTTACACAAACAGCTGAACAGTTCAAGACATCATATTTACTGATTAGCTAATAAATCTGATAGACTTTCACAAGAAAAAGTTCAAAGACACAAGCTATCTATCTCTATGCATAAGTTTTCGCTTGTACATTCTATTACGTGTTTGCATTTGCATATACATTGATTTTATAGCAATTTCTCATTCACGTGAGGGACTGTTAAAATCAAATTTAATAATCTTATTTTTTAGTAAACTTTGGGTCAAAATAAATGTGAAATCTATACGTCTTTTGAGTTTGGTCCGGAGTGCTACGCATTCTCATCCGCGAGGAGATGAACGACGTATATTTATTTGCTCAAATCCGATAACAGACGAATGAGAAATCGATGTTCAAAGTCGTCACTTATACATGGGTTTTGTTGGGTTTAATAAAAGTGTTGAACTTCAATCCCACATTAGAAGCTCTTGAGAAATTTAGTGGGTATATATAAGTTAAAGTTGGACTAAGGAGAGCGTCCCTTGGGAGTACCCAATTTTGTGAACTGGGGAAGACCTACCTAATGGTAGGTTCGGCCCATTTCACACGCGCGCGCGCTGCCGCCGCCGTCCATTCGACTGAGTCGGGCTCGAGTTCGGGTCATGGGTCGTAGGTCAACCCGATATGAGTACCTTATATATTTTTGGAAAAATTTTATTTAAATTTTTATTTAAATAAATTTTGTAAAATTTGAATTTAAAATTCGTTACCGTTAATCCAACGGGCCAAAAGCCCAACGATCAAATTTTCAGAATGAAACGCTCGCAGAGCGCTTGAGTGCCCATGTGCAAAAACAACACTGGAATAGTGTGCTTGCTAGGAGATTGCGGAGCGCTCGAGCACCCCCCTCTTCTAGTGTTGAGCGTTCACAAGGCGCTTGCTGAGCTCTCGAGCGCCATATGCCCCCTTGAACTCCAGAATAGGGCGCTCGCGGAGCGGTCGCAAAGCACTTGAGCGCTGATGAAAAACAATTGCACCAGTTCTAAACAGGTACAGCGACTTTTGCGAAAAGTCACCTCAATGACTATAAAAACACATCCTCGTGCACGAATTTGGCATCCAACATTCCCTCATACACTACATTCATTGTGTGTGCAAAGTTTAAGAGTCAGAGAGTACAAACACTTGGTGGTTCGCTGTGCCCGTAGATTGGAGTGCTTCTTTTTCGAGCGTGATCGTTGTATCCTGGAAGATTGAAATTTATGAAATCTATTAGCACCTGTGTGGGAGACGAATCTATTTTTAAAAAATAGCGTCCAACGCTAGTCTCGATCATTTATAATTTTGGTTTAATATCTGTTTGTAAGAATTTATGTATAATTTTTTATTTTTTATTTCTGTTTGTTTGTTACAGTACAGTATTATATTTTTAGTTGTTTTCAATCAATTTTAATCCACCATAAACTTTTAGTTTAAGTAATACTAAACATCCACATTCTCTTAGGTTTTAAAAAACTTAAAATTAAACATAAAAGTTTTTATGAATTTGGATATAAATAAATAAATAAATATGTTATGTGGTTTAGTAGTAACCACTGGTGCCAGGCAAAGTTCAATTCCATTGGACCCCTAGTAAGAATTTTAATTCAAATTATGACAAAAAAAAACTAATTTACAATATTTATTAATTCTAAATAAGATAAATTAATTAGAAATCTCATTTAAAAAACTTATATTTTAGGATAAATTATATTGACTACCCCTCTGATTTATGATAAAAATATATACTACTCCTATCATTTTTAAAATTTCACTAATCTCCCATAAGTAATTTTGCACTAAATCTGTTTTTTTTATTTCTCCATTTTATCCCCCTCTCTCTCTCTCTCTCTCTCTCTTTTCAAACAACTTTTTTTATTTTATTTGCTTTGTTTCACCTTTTTTTATATTTATTTTTAAACAAATATTCAAAAAAATATTTGTTAAACGTTTTTTTTTAAATTTGAATTTTTTAAATACCAAAAAATATTTTTAAAAATTAGTTGGCTTATATTCTAATATATGATTTATTACTGAAATTAGAATAATTTTGCTTGAGTTTGCTTGAGTTTGCTTGTTCTAATGTATAATTTTTATTTTTAAATTTTAATCTAAATTAATAGGTATAAATTTTAATATTTGAAGTTATAAATTTATAATTTTAAACGGGACACGGTATATTACCGACAATGATACGTACTGTATAATGAAAAAATCAATATACTGTTCGGTACGATATTAGATATGCGGTGTAATAAAAAATATCTCAATTTTTTAAAAATCGGGATAAAAAAATACATATCATCTTATATGGATAATAAATTGATATTAAAAGTTTTATTTATATTTTTAATCACATTTTAATAAAAACAGAGATATTCCCGATTGGTAACTAACTTAAAAGTTAGTTTTTTTTTTGCGTTTTTAACTAATAAATTGACATTAAAAGTTTTATTTATATTTATATTTTTTGTGTTTTTTAATCAGGTTTTGAAGTTAGTTGTTTGGGTAAAAAGTTAATTTTTTTACTTTTTTGTTCAAAGTTAATATTTTTACCCTTTTATATATTTAATATTAACAATTATATGTAGTTGGTAATTGTAGTAAATAGAGATATAAATATTTTTATTTTTTATAATACTTATAGTATTTTATTTTGATGATTTAAATAATTAATCTTATAAAGTTTGTTGGGAAGTTTATTTATTAAA